>JABCPU010000081.1:0-211499 GCA_016800925.1 Suillus spraguei | reverse complement strand
CTTGTCTCTTCTGGACATTGTAAGAACTTCCAGCAGACCAGTTGTGTCTTTTCACTGTCGCTGGTGACGCCATCCCAGTTTGTAACACCTCGCACCCCAGTTTCCACATTCTACAAGACAACCTAAGTGCCATAAAAGGCCATGTCAAGACAGCACCTGCTGCTCCGGGAACTCAGTAAATGTGATTTATTACTCCTCTGATTTGGATGATATGCAACTCCCTCAGCTCTGTCATGTCTACAATTATCATACACATGGGCCCACCATCTATATTTTATACCACCCTCAGCCCACCCATTTAATAAATATTTATATAACACTCTTGGCCCACCTGTCTAATACCCATCTAATTTAATATGTGTCTGGCCCACCCGTGTATGTGATAACAAGTACCCTTCACATACCTGTCTATTTGATACACATCTACCTTGATACACCCATCTACATGATATCCAACTACCTCGGCCCATCCATCTACCGGATATTCATGTACATTGGCCCACTCATCTACTCTACATATTCCTTGCATGGGCCCACCCGCCGTCATCGGGAATAATATTCCTCCTGGCCCATCCGTCATCAATGAGGATATTTCTACCATGGGCCCATGGTCCGCTGGCCCATATCATACAGGATATTATGCACGTCTGTTCACTCGTATAATACGGAGATAGTTCACTGTAATATGTGCTTGGGACGTGTCAGAACATGGCTGTCTCAATGAGAAGCACTTTCCGCCGTACAAGATACCGATGGTACTGCACACACCATGGCGGAGCGCAGCATCCCAATCCCTCCTGCCACGCTGGAGAAAGTTGTGGGGATTATCAAGGAAAAGATTGCGTCTGGCGTGTACGAACCGTCAATGGTGTCTTACTGCTCGTGATGGTTCTGCGTCGTCAAGAAAGATGGTACATCACTGCATATAGTTCACGATCTCCAACCGCTGAACAGGGTAACTATCAAAGACACTTCCATTCCTCCTTTCATTGAACATCTCACTGAATCATTTGCTGGCTACCATGTATGGCATGATGGACTTATTTTCAGGATATGATCAGCGGTCGCTACATGTTGACTCGCGATATGACCACCTTTGGTACACCGTTGGGGCCTTACGCCTAACCACGCTTCCGATGGGCCACACTAACGGCGTACAGCTCTTTCAGGGGATATTTGCTTCGTCCTACAAGACGAGATCCGATGTACACGTTCCCGTTCATGACGACATTGCTGTGAAGTCGGTAAAGATGCGGTATCAGAGAGCTGACGGCTCATATGAGACCATACCGGAGAATGCTGGCATTCCCGCTTCATCTGGGAACACTTAATTGTGGTTAACCGCATCTTGCACCGCTTGCGTATGGTTGGGCTAACGGTTTCGCCAAAAAGTTTGTTTTAGCCACGCCTACCGCCAATATGTAGGGCACATGTGTACCTTCGAAGGGCATGTACCAGAGTCCGGGAAGGTACAAAAGATCCGCGATTGGCCTGAGTGTAGCACCATTACGCATGTGCGGGGCTTCCTGGGTACCTGGGTCTTGCGTATTTTCATCAAGGACTTCGCCAAGATAGCGAGACCGCTAGTAGCGCTAACGCGCAAGGACGTCATATTCGAGTGGGGTCACGAACAGAAGGTAGCTATGCAGACGCTCAAAGACGCTATTATGCAGTCCCAGCGCTAAAACCGCTGATTATGTTTCTGGGCGAGAAGTCGTTCTAGCTGTTGACACATCTTCTATTGCCGTAGGTTTTATACTCTCGCAAATCGGCGAGGACATGAAGCGCTACCCTAGCCGCTTTGGTTCGCTAACGCTTACTGAAGTTGAGAGCCGCTACTCGCAAGCGAAGCTCGAGCTATACGGGTTGTTCAGAGCACTGCGCCTATGGGTGTATATCTTCAGCATCGTCAACCTTACGGTTGAAGTGGACGCAAGTATATCAAGGGGATGATCAATAACCCAGATCTCCAGCCTAACTACGATCAATCGCTGGATCGCAGGTATACTTTTGTTTCAATTCAATCTCGTGCACGTACCCGCAACCAAGCATACCGGCGCTGACGGTCTCTCAAGGAGACCTGCCGCAGAAAGATCCAGCTGAGGAGGATGATCACAGGATTGGTTAGACCACTCGTACTCCTTCAGTATGGAGATTTTGAATGACAGGGCTTGCATAGTCGCAGGTCCTTGCGGCATCTTGCGCCTCATTCATCACCCAGTGCCGCACTCACTAACTAACCACCACATTACTCGCATGTTTAGGTACCATTACCCACGATAGTGACGGCATCATAATCCCGCGTTCTGAGGCTGCTCAAGCCCAAGATGAACATATGCTGGTAATTCAGCAATTCCTGACTGACCGCAAGTGGCCAGCAGCTTGACGACAAGGAATTTATGTCCTTCGTTGGGACACTCTTTGGTACTTCATGTTGGAGGATAGCCTCTTCCGGCGGCAATCGCTCGGCAAGCATCAGCTAGTCGTACTGGGCTAAGCGCTTGCATATTCTTAAGGAAGCGCACGACAACTTAGTCATAAGGGAGTATTGGACTCACGCTAAACTTCTTTTGGTTTTTGGTGGCCATATATTATTGACGATATCAAATGGTACAACAGGACTTGTCACGAGTGCCAGATCAGGCAGACTCGCTGCTTGCACATACGCCAACCGTCCCTGTACCTGGCAGTATCTTTAGGCGCGCCACCTTGACACTATGATGATGCCGAAAGCCGCGGATTCGATCACTTAGTTCAAGCGCGCTGTGCTCTTACCAGCTACCCTGGAATGGCGTATGCTACGCAAGAAAACACCAGGACCCTTAGCGCCTTCATTTTTGGGAGCTTTTGTGTCGGTGGGGACCTATACTGAGATCGTTACTGACAACGGCCAGCTTTCATTGCGGGGTAGAAGAGTTAGCTAACCGCTACAGGACTCACCCAATCCGCATCTCTCCTTACAACTTGCAAGCCAACGGCATTGTCAGCGGCATCATTACGATGTCCGGGAGGCCATCATGAAAAGTGCAGGGGGATGAGTCCTGCTGGTACCAGACCGTTCATACCTGTTCTGGGCCGAGCATGTTACCATCATCATGACACTGGGCTATCGCCATATTCTATGGTTCACGGTCAAGCCAATCTTTCCATTTGATCTTGCCTGAAAGTACATTTCTAGTAGACCTACCTGGCCAAGAGGATGTTCTCCTACCAATCTCATCGCTTACACACGGCGGCAGTTACAGAAGCGCCAAGAAGATATCTGGGCATCAGAGACAAAGTCACCAAGGCTAGACTCAATTGGTAGCGGCAATTCGAGCGCCAGTACGGCTACTATCAAAGACTATAACTTTGCTCCAGGCACGTTAGTCTTAGTGCTAATTCCAAGATCGAGTATGAGCTGAGTTGAAAGACGAAGCGGGTACCTCGGTCCAATGGTAGTTGTGTGTACCAACAGCGGCTCATACTGGCTAGCCAAGCTAGATGGCAGCATATCAAACTGCGTTACCAGCATTCCCTTGATCCCTTATCACCCGCATACCATGCTAAACTTTCAGTTACTAGCGTCACTGGTCTAGACGAAGAAGCATTGGACTCATTGGCAGGAGAACAACGATAATGAGCTGGCAGATGAAGACATTGGCTTCAGCACCAACGCTTAACCCCACCTATCCCATACCACTACTACCGACACTCGTTATCATACTGCCACTCTCTAATACCATGCTCTCCTTGAAAAACACAAACAACACAAAAAACAAATACCACTCAGTATGATAGTATCAGTTTTACCCCGGGTTTCATCTGGTGTCTCAGTTTCTCTTATCAAAGTTTCCGCTCTCTAGATCTCACTTACCTATGCTACGTGCTAGCAGCGCACAGACTCTTATATCAAAGATAATACCGCAATGGACTGCAAAGAATGGACTAATACCGCGCACCGATCATTACTGTACATAATTCCTTCTACCGTGGAGGCAGCGCACCACGCACATTTTACAGGACCAAGGACATCACGCACACCGCGGTATCATGCAGGAATAGAGGAAGGAAGCGCAATGATGAAGGCAAGACGAGTGGCATCTCGCAATTTTGGCCATACTTTCACTCTAGTCTCATCTTACATGAGCGCTCATTTACCTTTACTATATCACACAGGCACTCAATGGACTAGTACTGGAATTTGGACACGGACATGGGACATTTGGACAGGACCACCAACTCACTTTACCTTACCGGCAGTACAACCACAGGAGATAGACTCGTATGCACATGTTACAGTATACAAGTATATGGTACAAAGGAAGAGACACGCTAAGTACTCAATCACCACGCGCCTTCTTGATGCGGTCCAGATAGCCATGAAGATACTTCATGCTAGTGGCCATCTCCTTCATCAGGCCTTGCATCTGCACGTACCATGCATCCAGCTTCCGCATCTCAGCGTCAGCCAAGAAGAACAGGTCAGGAATGGCGCGCAGCTCAGCCAGCTGCCGCTGGAATTTTGCTTCATCCTCTATGTCAGAGTCCTCAGTGACTTCCCTAGTGACTTCTCCCATATCCATCTCCTCCCCTTCTGTCAGCTCTATTGCCACTTCAGGCAGACCACCAGCGGTAACTTCACTACCAGCCTTACCACTACCGCTATCGCCGGCGGTAGGCGGCATCTTTGCTGCAGACTTGGCCTTATGCTCTATGAACAAGTTAACAAGGTTAGAAGTTTGACCTGCGCAGAACTTACTACTGAAGTATCTGGATTGGACACAACCAGTCTTTAGCTTGTGGCACAGCCAACAGCTATACCCACACTCGCCGGAGCAGAGTAGCTTCAGATGAGCGCAGTGCTCACACGGCTTCGAGTACACGATGTCACCAGGTCTCCTATCAATCCTGGGGCGCGGCTTTGGATGCTAGAGATAGCGCATAAGTAAAGGCAAGCGAAAGAAAGATAGTGAGAACTTACCAAAGTACCCTCAGTTGATGCTAATGGCGTCACCATACCCTCTGCATCACCACTGGTAACCTCCTTCATTGGCACATCTACCACAGTGACTTCCTTCTCCTTGCCCTTCTCATCAGCAGCGGCGGCTAACTTCTCTGCTCATGCTTAATCTTCGCAGCAAGTAAAGCTGCGTGAACTTGCTCGGTCCACCGATCGTACACCTTGCTCGCTTCCAGTCCTGCGGCGTTCTCTGCTGGCGGCAAGACTAATGCTAGGCTATATGTCTTCCCATCCAAATGACACTTTGCCATCATGCCCTATACTGTAGAAATGAGCAAACACACAGAACACCGCCAATAGTCGCTTGCCATAGCAAGGGTCCACTCGTTCATCCACTGCTTCTTCTCAGCGGCTAAGTCCTCACGATCCTCAGGGACGCACTTGGTCAGTGCTTCGACCTTAGCGCGGATCGCAGAAAACTTCTCAACCAAGGCAACGGCCTCAGGGCAAAGGTCGGAACCAAGGTCAAAGAAGGACATGCTGTAGCAAAGACAAGCAAGTCATCATGGGTACGCCAGTCATTTATAGCAGCTCCTCACTCATAACCGCTGCATAACACACCTCATGTTCATCATTATCCCCCTTCCCACGATACCATGAGTTCACCACCAATCACGCTTCGTGAAACTCCGCACACCACACATCACGCCACGTGCTTGCAAGTCGCAGGAATGCTAAGTCTTACATATGGTACATTTGACCGGGGACGGTCAATATTCAAAGTGCCCAGCGGATGTAGCAAGAAAAGTCATGCTGGCCGTCACAACCCCGTTTTCGACAAGCGTCTCATTAATGTCTGCAGCGGCAACCGAAGGATTTCCTTATAGCAACGAAATAGCCTTTTCGCTCCACTTCCATGAACCCTTACCGGATCCTCGCGCCAATGCCCTCATGTCCTGTCCTATTCCATCTAGAATCCATTGGTGCGTAGTTACCTCGCTTCCACCATTACTAAACCTATGGCAGGATTTACCTTACATCCCAAGGGCCGCTGCATGCTGTGCACCTCATAATTAAGTACCCCATTTATTTTCTTTCTCGCTACCGGACTCGCATACCTATCTCATACGCGCTCACATATGTTAAAAAGGACTGAACATACATACCATTACTTTACTTCCCGTTACATCCCTTCACTAGGACTTAGTATCTGAAACGCTCGCTAGTCGCAATCTATTTGCATTTGAACTCTTCTCCGTTCAAACTTCGCTCATTGATTTAACTGCTGGTAACTTTACTGCTCGAAGTACCGCGCGACTTTCGACTTCACTACTCATAACCAGACCGCGGCCAGTGATCTCGCTGGGTCGTTTCTCTCTCATCTGCGTTCCTGCTCGTATGGAAGTTGCCACTACCACTACTGCACCGCCGGTAGTTATAACATTTTCATCTTGCCCAAGTAACTTTGTTCCTGCTCTCGCTAGCTAACTGTTGCAGCTATCGTTACTGTACGTGTACTGCTGACACCGCGCTAGTACCGCTGATATACCACTACCGCCACTAACCTCGGAAATCAGAATCCTCATTGCCATATTAGTACTTCATTGTTTCCTTTGCACTAACTTAGAAGGAATTGCTTCTATTTGCAGTCCTCTTGGGTCGAACATCTCACTCGCGCCTTTAGTAGGATTAACACTGCACTTATACTTAGGCCAGCGCTAGTTTCTTCATTTCATCGACTTCCGTTGTAATGAACATATTGGCGCTGGGCTTAAAACCCTATCTTTTGACACTCATCTCACGTCTATAGGATTTACCACTTGTCCATGGCTGTCTTGCCTTTTTAGCACTCCCGCAGGCATCCCACGCTTACCGCACACCATACCGACTGCCGCACCATGTTCCACGTACCGATGTCCTCCCATGTCCTTGCCATGTCCGCATAGCTCCATTTGGTGCATTGTTTGTTTTATGTTCATTATCACTGATTCCACAGCAAGTCTTATTACATGTCGCCTCATGCCGCAGCGCTATGTTTACATACAGCGGTTACTACACTTGAGCGCTACTGATCTCGCCTAGAGCATTCCGAATACATACAATTTAGGATATAAGCACTGCATACCCCGCATGATACAGTACCTGATTTTACCCCATTGCATGTACTATAGGTCAGGATTAGTGTCTAGCTCTGGAACCACCCAGTAGTAGACTTAGTCTTTAAAGTTCGTTACCGCTCATAAATCAATCTCGCTCTTTCACTGTTACCGCTGGCATACCGCTGGACTCTTGATTGCTATTTTGACTGAACTTCTCACGCACTGCTACTTTACTGCTGAAAGTACCATGGCCTTCTTTACTGTTTCTTTGCACCGCTCGCAACCTTACCACTACCGCTGATATTATCACTCGCCACTGCTCGCTTGACGTTACTGATACTGACTCTGTCTCAACAATGCTAGTACCGCTACATATGACACTAGTTCTGGCGGCATCATCGCTGACCATGGCAACTTACCAATGACTACAGCGCTACATTCACACATTGGTTTGACTCAAACTTGACCATACTAACAGGCATCCCCCTTTAGGGTCGAACACTCTTGTTTTGCAAGTGAAGCAGACTAGACGGAGCGCAAGACCACACATACTAACTTAGGAGGTAGTTTATCTACAGCTCAGGTTAGGTTGTATCTTTACACTGTCTTGATAAGATATTTCATATAAGTCTTATTTCCGAGTTCATAGCCTTGTGTTCCGCATGCCTCAGACATAGCCTCAGACTATCCTTACTTGCCTTCTGGCATGCTACCTACAGTATATAAACTTGTAGTACAACTCCTGCAGACCTCAGTCTGATCATTGTTCCTACTCCTGTATATTCTTCTGACTACTCTATATCTTGTTGCCATGTCTATATAACTCTGTTTCCGTTCTTGCCTTTGGGCTCTGACCCTTGTAAGCTTCCGACTCAGACCTATGGGATCATCCCTAGGCCGGAGCTTTGATCCTATGTCCTATATCCTTTTTGGACTTCGTCCATTTCCTGTCTCTCATCTGTTTCACCTCTGACTCTACCTTTGGTAGTCTTATCCTGTCTGTTTCTACTCCGGACCTTGTCCAGAGTAGTCCATACTATCTCTACACTATATCTGGACCTACTCCTCTCTAGTAGTTAACACTTCCCTTAAAGATCCACAGAGCTACACTCATCCAATCGTCCAATCATCCGCTCCTCTGCTCCTCCAGTCTTCTGATCTCCAGACCTCCGGATTTATCCTATCCTATCCTCTGACATCTGTGGGTCATCTTTTCCTCTGGAGCTCCACTCCTATCCTGCCCTGGACTTTGTCTGGCAGTCCATCCTCCATCCATTCTACTTCGGACTTGTTCCGGTAGTCTTATCTTTATCCCTTATCATCCGAAATTAAGGACACATACTCGGTAAGGGGCACAGCACACGAGCTGAGGCCAAGCCCCTTTGACTTTCCAACCCTCCGGTACAACCCCATGTAAGACCAGGACTTTTTAGTAGCCCGGTTTTACATGGTTGTAACAGAGGCCTTCACTGGTCAATGCAAGTTTAACATTGTGTCTCCATGTGGGGTAGGAATCTGCTCCCTGCAGTGCTATAATATGATCGAACTTTCCCATCTTACTAAATGGAGGTGTGGAGAGGTTCAAGGTCAAGGGACCATTCTATTTTCGAATGATCAGATGTTGAGCATCCTCAACAGGTTCCTGTGTGAGATTAATGTGTTCTAAACTGATCTGCTGAGCTACTTGAGCTCAGGGCTCATAACCTGATAAGCTAGAACAACAAGTGTCTTAGCAACTGGGAACAAATGCTAATGCATTGAGTATGTACCTAGAACAACAAATGTCTAGTCTATATCAGTATGAAGCCTATGTACGAGGCACAAGACAAAACATACCTCAGTGAGTGGGAACAAACACTGAGGGAAAATACATGAGCTACAAGGTGCTACTAATATGATACAGAATGATGGTTACATAATGGTGGCTTGAGTGGCAAAGGTGAATCACTGTATAGTTCCAAGAAGCAAGATGATAGAACTAGTAATGGGAACACTATATCAGCCAACAAAGCAGAACAATACCATTATGCAGTACATTATGTCCCACCCTATTAGTTTCATACTTCATAGTGCATACAAGCCATGCCAAGGCTATGCATTATACATACAATTACATACGGAACATTGTTGGGATCCTGAAAAGTCCATGCACTATGAGATTTATGCATTGTTACGACATGCATTATGAGCAAGTTTAAGTACTGTACATGTATACATTTGTCAATAAAACTTTGTTTTGAAAATAAATTATCATAATCATTTATAGTATTCAGCACCCTTGAGTTATTGGTGAATTTGACCAAAGCAAATCTAGGCTTCTAAAGCTATATTATGGTTAATGGATATTTGCCAACTTGATAGCTAATTGCAAACTAGCTATCAAGATTGTACATTAGGTGGTTTCCATCCGACTGAGTCCAGGTATTTACAGCTCTTTGCATAGAGGATGGCAGTGGCATCATTTATTCGTTCAATTAGGAAATGTTAGACTTAGTGAAATTTCGCTCACTGTACACCATCTTCTCTTCAAATCATTATTATTATGGTGTTTATAACTATCGCTGCATCTAAAAAACACAAGAGTCTACTAGATTATGACAGCCTGAGTAACCTCAATTCCATTTCTAATGGCCCTGATGACAACAATACTCAAATTGAGGGACCTTCAGAGAATGACATGGATGAGGAACCTGACTCTAATGACGATGGTGAAGATGACAAGCCTGTGCAGTCCTTGAGCCTTCAACAATGGTTGCAGCAACAATACCATCTAGTGTGAGGAGGGCTTCTGTGGATGTCCAGTGTCCACGCACAAACACCTACTTTTTCTGTGCGTGTGTGCCTGTTTTTGATCAACCATAGCATCTACTGAGCGTGCGCTCGTCCTTTGATGTCTCGTCAATGAATCCTAACTCCTATACTGAGCCATGCGTGCGATAAACTCAGCATGCAGAGTTTCGTTGTGTTCCTTGGCAATGCACTTGAGTTTTTTGTAGCTCACATTAGCACGTTCGAGCTTGCAAAAGATTGTTGTGAAATGTACAGACATGAATTGATTTGTTGCAAGGAGGTGTGTGAGTTCATCAAAAAAAATAGTCAGGATTTTGCCTTATGAGACGAAGCAGACAATCAATATCTTCATGATCAAGAGCACCCAGACGACCACATAATGTAGGTTGATGGTTCATGATGTTGCTGGTTTTGCACCAGAGCTTCAAAATCCAAAACCAGGTGCGCTCGGAAAATCCACAGGAATCTAGGATATTGCGGAGCCTTAGAAGGTCTTGTTCATGGAGTCGGATTGCTGCAATTTCACATCATGACTGATCTTGCGAAATCCCATGTTGCAGAGATGATAATGATGATAGTATAGTAAGGCTACATGAGCCAAACTTCACTAAGTCTAATGTTTCCTAATTGAACGAAAAAATGATGCCACTGCCATCCTTTAGGCTCTGTATGGACAGCGAAATGTTTCAGAAAATGAAAATAAAAATAAAAATTGCTGGTCATGTGATACTATCACATGACCATCTGGAGAACCTTAGGTTCTCACTGCCAGCACAGCACTGATAACAGTGAAATGACCATGTATCCTTACCAGCAAGCTTTATTTGACCTTTGGCAGCGCAAGGAGACACACCGAAAGTGCCTATCTTTCATTGTAACATGTGTGGTGTCACAAATAATGTATATGTATCAACTCCTGTTCTTATCTCCTTCCCCCTGCATCCCATATCACACATCAGCTTTGACGGGTTATGCATGGGTCTGCAAACTCCTTACAGGCCACCCAGACTGCATCAAGAACAATCTTGGTGTCAACTTAGAGGTGTTTGAAGCACTGGTGCAAATTCTCAAGACTAGTGGTTTTGAACACTCTTGCAATGGTGTATCTGTGGAGGAACAGCTTGCGATATTCCTGTATACCTGTGTCACAGGACTTTCAACCCGCCATCTTGGTGAACGATTCCAGCACTCACCCAATACAATTTCAAGGTAATTCTCCTATTAATTGATTGTATCATGATATCTGAGTCTGTTAGATACTTCAGGTGTTTGCTCATTTTTTTTTCTGAAAACAAATTCTATAATGCCCACATTCGGTTCCCCACTGGTGATACACCCATCTCTGCGACTATTTACAATGACCCACGCTACCGCTTCTTTCAAGACTGTATCAGTGCTGTTGACGGCACCCATATTCAGGTATTTTCAGCAAATGAAGACCACAATACCATGTGCAACCAGAAATGTTACCTCTCCCAAAACTGTCTTTTTATTTGCGACTTCAATTTCTTTTTCATATACTCACTTTGCAGGTGGGACGGGTTGGTGGCAGACACATCACTTTGGCATGATGCACGCCAACATGACCTTCAGATCCCAGACAGGCTGTATCTCCTTGCAGATGCAGGATTTGGGTCCTGTGATGCATTGTTGGTCCCATACCGGGGTGTATGCTATCACCTGAAGGAATGGTGACAAGCAAATATCTCATAAGTTTTCATTTTCTCTCTGTGATTTCTTTCTAACTAAGTACCTATGTAGCCCTCAAACTCCAAAGGAGCTTTTCAACCATTGCCATGTGTGTCTACGTAATATGTTAAGACCGTACTCAAGGGGTGAAAGATCTGAAGGGCTTTGGCCTCAGTTCGTGCACTGTGCCCCTTGTCCGAGTAATGCCCCTTATTTCAGAGAGGAGATATATGTCCGAAGATCTGGAAGGAGTTGCATGGCGGATCCGGACGTCTGAAGGTATCGGATATGGTACGTCCGAAGGTTATCTGGAGCATAGGGATGGAACGAGGATTAAGGCTAGCTTCAGAGCGGGTTCCTAACTAGAAACTGACAGAGGTAGACTATCTGAAGATAGAGTCAGAGATATAGACTAAAGGAATCAATCCTAAGTCTCAGAAGATGACTTAGAGTGGAAAGTGACTCAAGTCTGGAGGAAACAGAATGAGCAGAATCTAAGATGATATTCGAACTAAGGTTCTACGGAGATCTACAAGTGTTTTATATACTGTAAGTATCTAATACGGATAATCAACAAGTCCGGGACCAAGGGCTATGTACAAAGTGTAACGGAAGTCTATTAGTTAATGCGCAGCGGATCAGTAAGCACGAATTGGAAATGACACACAGGTAACGGATCAGTGACACAGGATGGAAGTATACACAGCCAGAATACCAGAAACAGGAGGAATGACAAAAGGAGATAGACGCAGATATACACAAGGGAGTTAGAGTGCGAGAAGAGGGCACATTCGGATGGGTGATCCAGACAGGATCTGTGGACTGGACGAAAATAGAATTGATCAGATCTGAGATCAGAAGTATGGTATATGACATAATATCATCGAACACATTTTGGGGTCATGAAGTGCCAGTGGTGCATCTTACAGTTACCCCCAGAGTATAGTATGGAAATCCAAGCACGTATACCTGCAGCGCTTTGTGCATTGCACAACTTTTTTCATAGGTATGACCCATCTGTATTTGATTTAGAATATGATTTGGAGGTCTTTGGAGGTGATGGAGGTGATGTTGGAGAGCTGGCTGAAGGCCCTGCTGATCGAGCAGAACGGCACAGAGCAGAGCAACACCGGGAGGTAATCACTGCCAAAATGTGGGAGGACTATTGTGCAGAGCATGTACATCGTGGTCTACCTGTACCTGGTCAACACTAGTCTACCTTATGTTCCTGTCCTCAATGAATCAAGTAGCATTGTTATTTGCATGAGTACATAAGATACATGAGCGCATAGCATAGCAACAAGGGAGGACATATGAACATGCTACAAATTATCTACTGACTTGAGTGAAGGATAGACGCTACTTTGGTCCAGCACGAAGCTCCCTGAGCCTTCTCAATACCCACTTGGACCTGAGATCAGCATCGCCCAGAACGACATAGGCAACTGCATGGGATTTGTTCTCAGGGCACGAGAAATAGTCAACCATGTCAAGGATATCCTCCCCTGACAACCCTGGATTGTGACGAACGATGTCAATGGCTTGCGCCAAATGAGAGATGGGACCGTTGTTTGGAGTGTGCTGGGGAAATGGGGGAAATGGGGTGGGGGCAGGTTGATGATTGAGATTGAGGCTTATCGCATCGGCGAGCTTTGACATTGCAGCACTTCCCTCTTGTTGGGCCTGCACAGTAGTGGACAGAGCACGCGGCTTCTTCTCAGATGGGGTATGTGGCTTCTTGGATGGAGTACGCAGCCTCTTCTGAGATGTATCACTGCTGTCAGCAGCAAGAGCACTGTATTTGCGCTTGCTGCTGCTGTGGCTGCCACCAGTCAGCCCTGATGCGCTGGTTGTTACAGTCGTACGTGCCCCTATTCATTTTCCTTCTTATTCTCATATATCACGTGATACGGAGCTTTTGCTCGGACACTTCCACCTCCATCAGACATCATATGACTGCATGATCCAACTAGTACATCATATCATGTGATGTCATGACCCTCCACAACTCCATTCTCAGATCCAGCCGGTTTAGCATACGCATATGCTAAACATGTGCTCTTATCTCTGACTCATGCGTTTCAACATGCTTGTACAATACATGCCTTCCTCATTAGGATATGCACTTATATTCCCACGGTTACCTGGTCTGTGCGCACATACATACCTATATAAGCACAGTGTACTTGTAGTAGATTCCTTACTTTAATCTTACTGGGTTTTACCTGGATTCCTCTTTGCTAAGGATCCCCAATCCTTAGTCGTCTCTAAGTCTAAGCACCCCTTAGTCTTAGTCTCTATTCTCATAGAACCTCTTAGACTTGTCTTTGAGGCCAAACCCTTGATTGTACTCGGAACACATTCCTTGTACTTTCACCTTGTCCTTTTTTGGACAATGCAGAACTTCCCAGCAGACTGTCTGTGTCTTTTCACTGTCGCTGGTGATGCCACCCCAGTTCGTAACACTGGTAGAGGTGATGAATGAGTAGGGAGAGGTGGGAGTAGGAAATGGTGGGCTGTTGGAAGAGGGGGATCTGTTAATGTCATGGAGGAAAGATCAAGTGGGCCCCTAGTTGCAGGAAGTATAGCGCGACTGGATGAAGGAACAGGTGGAGGATTCATGGAAGTGGGGGTGGGTGCCGTCTTTCTGTGGAGAACAAACCCTCCTTTGACTTTGTTCTTCCCCTTGCCACTGCTCATCATTTGGTCCATGGTGGCAAGGTGAATGAAGCCTTCGGAGGCAAAGGGCTTTACTGCAGGACAGTTCTTTGAAAGACAAATTAAAATTGATGATAAATACAATAGACCACAGTATACTCACCTTCACAAGTTCATTCCACACACTCTGGCTCTCAGGTGACACCCCTACCCCATCCACATCACTCCATGTAAGACCAGAAGTGCTCTTGATGAACTGAACTTGATGATATGCTGACTTAAGGGCCCCCCATTTGTTCTTGCAGGACAAGGCTGGTTTATCGGAGCGTGTATTGGACCCAGGAGGAGCCATACATGAGTTGACATACTCAGATGCGCTCTTCCACACATGCTTGGGGAAGTTTAACCCGTCACCGGCAGCAGAGAGGTGATTAGTGAGATGTTCAAGCAAAGCGATCTCTTCAAATTCTTGCCACCAGTTAGAAGTAGTAGTGTGAATATTTTGTGTAGCCTCTGGGGTATCTAGAGAGTCATGGGAGCGGAGTGAGCATCCAGATCCTGCAGAACCTGTGTCAGAGTACATCATGTCAATCAATAAGTAGGTATGTGCGCTTTGAGCCTTTGACATACCATCCCGGGATTCTCCAGATGGTCATGTGATAGTATCACATGACCGGCGATTTTTATTTTTATTTTCATTTTCTGAAACATTTCGCTGTCCGTACAGAGCCTAATAATTATGCAAAGAGCTGTAAAGCTTTGTCATTTGAACTACAATTATGATAGATATTATATGTATTTTAGGTTAGATAAAGCTTTATATCATTTTATCATTTTCGCGTCGGTTTCCTGATGCTCTGTCTTCAGTATTATGATTTAGCGGATGTATGTAATGGGCATAGACAGAAATACGTTCTACGTCTCTTCAGTCTCCTTTGCCACAATCATCCCAGGTCCAGTCTCAAGTTTATCCACTAAATCACCCGTCTGTTTCCTGAGTGCATCCTTCATCTCACTCCAAAGCACCTTGCCCGCATCACAAGCAACTTTAAACACCTCCTCAAAGCGATCCATATGCAACCTGGTCTCCATCTGGACGAGCGTCACGCGTCCTGTACGAGGCATCACGCCCACCACGACGCTCGGCACGTCATTTTCTTCGACTGTGGTTAGATCGAGTAGGGGTTGGGTGCCGTGCACGCCTCCGCTGATAGCGCAGACAAAGTCGAACAGCGGGATGCCTGCTGTTGCTAGAGCAAGGGTGGAGGCATTTATACAAGCGGGAAGGAGGCCACCGTCGAGCTGGAGGACGTGTACGAAGATGTCGATTGTGCTGCGCGGATAGAGATGAGTTTGGACGACGGGTTCGAATGTGCTTTTGATCGTTGCTGCGAGTTCGAGGAGGCGCCTAAGTGGTATTAATGATCAAGTAAAGTTCGTGTAGATGATATTTACTTGTCGCCCCTGCCTCTCCTTCTTCGTTCACCGACGCCAAAAGGGGCGAGTTGAACTTCGACATTTAGTATTGCGCGATCGTGGAATGTTTCGCGTCTTGTCCCTGGTTTTGCTTCGTGTGGGCCGAGGACTGAGACTCGGACTTGTGTGAGACCATGTGAGTAGGTGACACTGCCGTCTGCTGTTCCTTGTACTTCGAAGTTGATGGATATTGTTCGTAGTTCATAGGGTCTGCGACCGTCGCTGCGAAGAAGACCAGCATTAAGGAGTTCAATACGAGAGGACTGAATGTGAATGGGTTGCAGGGTTATGGTGTGATGGAATAAATTGAGCGCACCATAGTTGAGGTCACTTATAGTAGACTCGGAAGAGCCCAACTATTGTCAAAAGTCTCACGCAAAATTTGTCCAATTCTTATCTTATCTTACAAGTAATGTCTGAACTTCAGATCTGGAGGCATGGTGCGCAAATCATCATGATAATACCGTTTCTTCGGTCGACATTTGCATTTAACTTTTTTTTCCATTATATTAAAATATACTGCATCCAAGATAGAACCTTTTCCCTCTTAGCTCCTCCACAAACTGAAAGAGCGGATGAGCGTCTACTAGTAGATGAGCAAACAACAGTTATAGAAAGCGCCTGCACAGGAACTTTAGTTTCTCCTCTCCCTTAAAACATCTGATTTTAGAATGGCTTGTTTATATACGAGACGATATGGATATGATATTGAGATTGATACGATGCAAAATTCTATGATACTGTTCATGTGGACTCAATGTGTATGAAATGAAAATGCCCCGTTCTTCGCAGCTACAATATATCCAGCATCCTGATCTCTCTCATGTTATAAACAGATGCCGTGTCCCTGACTTGTGCGATGATGCTGTTATCCGAAGCGATTCTCTTATATTCCTCACCCCACTGCTGCGCTAGCAAAAGTGCGCGAAAAGGCTGTCCGAGGCGAACAATCAACCTCAATTCTCGCGTAGCTGGCTCGTTGCGTCCAAGACGATCGGTGAGGGTATAATCTGACGGAGATTCAGGCTCAGAAGAATCCACTATGCTATGCGTCTTGTTTGCAAAGTTAATCAGCCCGAGATCATACCGATTCCACGGGACGGCTGATGATGCCCCTTTCTTGCCAAACAGTGAAAACACATCTGAAACGACAGTGCGGGCTGCACCGGCGTATTCCACAGCCTTGGTTTCATTATTCTTGAATACAGCAGGGTGAATACCAAGGTACTTCGATAGATCAGCGACATGAGGAGGACGGACGAGCAAGAATGTCTTCTCAGTGCGCCTTGCAGGCGAGAATTGATCTTTCGTTGTGACCAGCAGGTCTTGTAGCCCGTATGCTTTGACGTCATAAGTGAAACGTCTGGCCCCGTCTTGAGCAGGCCGCTGCCTGACCTCTGTGGAGGAAATGTGATGCAAGGCAGTGTCTGCAAATCGAGGAATGCTGAGGTTCTTGAGAGTGGTATACAGTTTCAAAGCCGACTCCACAGCCACAGTATTGTTTCGCAGGGTGAAGACCGATATCTGCATGTCGCGTTCACATAGAGATGGTAGTGTGTATGGCAGAGCCTTGTATGAGGAAATATTGGTTGGCAGACAGCTGTTGAAGTTGGACGATTGTCCCACCCAGTCCAGGGCTGTGATGTCGCCCGAATGAGCTATGATGTACTGCAAGAGTCGTCCAAGCGCGTTCTGTCTCTTTTCTCCGTAGATTACGGGAATGTGGATGCCGAAGATCCCAAACTGCAAATACGCGATGTCTTCCTCCCTTGTGGTGTCACGTTTTGATGCCCATCGGAGTTTCTCGAGGATACCCGTTGTCCCTGGTCGGAAGTCAACGAGCGCCCGCGCATTTATACCAGTTGAACGCTCCAACTCCCCCAAGATATTGACAGACTCCTTGTGAGCGTCTGTCGAGATATATAGTCCGATCTGCTTGGTAGAAGAAAACAATTTTAGGAGCGAGGAACTCCTGAACGGTCCATCCTCGCGTGTCCCAAGCGCTGTTTGCAAGCGCGCCCGACTTTGACGAAGGCGGAACATCCGACAAGTAGACGATGGTAAGCGTTGAGTAGCGATACCAGATGGACATAGAGTTGACTGATTCTCCGAGCTCGAAATTGTTGTTCTGGTCGATGCAGCATGTATCACTCCACGTCCAACGATGCCCCGCATCGCGGGCGGCTTTGCAGAACTTCTGCAATTTTACAATGGTTCCGACCGGATCTCAGCCATATACGACCCTGCCTTGAATATCATGCAGTAGCGGCTCCTTGCTTCCTCACCTATGAGACAACATGACCCAACTGAAGTACTTCGCAACCGCCTCTTTGATGAGCTCTGTTTGGAGAGCCCGTGCAAATCCGATTAATGCAAAAGCTCTTTGTATTCTGTACTCCCCACGAATGCGTTTATTTGTGCATTTCGATCACATATATGCCCAGTAATGGTGTTGATTAGGCGAAGTGAAGCGTTTTTAAGTTGGGAACGAATGGTTCGTCGAATAGCATCTTCCACTTCATATTAACTGACGTTTTGGTGGCGTAGCTCTGCAAAAATGTAAGTCGTCTTCAAGTCAGCACATGAGTGGTCTGGGCCTTACGTTGTATCTGTGGGTCGGGTGCATCATCCAACATGGAGAGCATTATCTTGAAGGCCTCGAATGCATCATCATGTGCTACACGAAACACTGCATGCTTCAATTCGTATCCAGGATGAGACGAAGGGTTGAGCTCAATGACCTGCGAATATCATCACATTTACCAAATAAATGATGGATATCCTCTGTACTTTTTCCGCATCCACAAGGGCCTCGGCATAGAGTTTTTGTCCCAACTTCGCCTTACTGCGATGCGCAAAGTATGAGGAATGCGTTACGCATGCTGCGGAAAGTGTGTCCTCGATGGACCAGAGGTAAAGATTCCCATCACCATCTCCGCTCGCGAGGAGTTTTGTGTTGAGAGAAATTGGGAGGCGGATAACCCGTGCAGTGCGTACAAGTGCCTGTCCTATCTGCTAGTGAGACGTTGTGCTCCACAGGCGCACAGTCTTATCGTCCGAGGGAGTTGCAATGAAGGAGCCATCAGAAGAGATGGCAAGTGAGTTGATGTAGGAAGCATGATCAGTGTAAGGTTGACTGATGCGTATCCCATTTGACGAGTCCCAGAACTTAATTGCTTTGTTGCCCTACAGAGACAAGTTTCTGGCCATTGGGCGACCATACAACACTTGGAATGGAATCTTGGTGAGCGTCGATGTTGAACAAAAGTTTGGCGTTATCAGTGCTCCAAACCTGAATGATGTGCTCTATTCCGGCTGATTTTAGCCCATCTGGGCTGAAGGTGACACAATACACCGCACTCAGACCGTGCAGTGTTGAGAGAACAGCGCCAGTCTCCGCATCCCATATAATCACTGTCGGATCTATTGACCCGCTTGCGAATCTCTTTCCATCCGGGGAGAAACACACCAAAGACACTCAGTTTGTGCTTCCCCAGCGGTTTGAATATCCTCTTCCTGCTATCGACATCCCAAATGATGATGGCTGCATCCGATCCACCACTTGCAATTCGCCTATCGTCTGGCGATACAGCGACTGAAAGTACACCATCACTGTGCCCCTTGAATGGCTTCCCCACCAACACTCTTTTCTCCACGTCCCATATTTGCAGGATTTTATCCATGTTTGAAGCAGTGACGATTCGTCGACCATCTTCGAGAAACGCGAGTGCCGACACCATCTTCTTGTGCACCTTCCATGTGCCGTCGGCTGGGTTTTCTGCACCGGCGTCGCACGCCTTCTAACAGTAAGATCTTCTAATCTATCGCACAACCCTGACATATCAGGAAGATTAGCGTTTAAATTTGATGAGGAGCATAATTATTCGCTCAAGTCGTCATTTGTACATGTCTGCCCAAAGCTGTAATACCACTACGCGACAAAAGTCTCACGCACATTTCTTATCTTATCTTATACATCATTGATTACATTAATTCTATCGACTTGGATGCGTCTGAAGCATGCGAGCCACTTTTCACCAGCATTGCGTTCAACCTTTTTTCCTTCTTCTGTTGAACCATATACTGCATCCAAGATTGGACCCTTTCCCTCTTTCCTTAACTCTTGTTCCTCCACAAACTGAAAGAGAGGATGAGCATCTAGATGAGTGCGCATCCACTGAGCAAGATCTTCGACATCTGTGATAGTGTAGACGATGCCACCTGGTGCGAGGACATATGCGTATTCTGCAAGAAGGGTGGGTGATATGATGCGTGCCTTGTGTTTGCGTATTTTGAAGTGTGGATCGGGGAACAGGAAGAAAAGGGCAGTGAGGGAAGCTTTGTGAAAGAAGTTTGGGAGGAACTTCATCGCATTTGCGCGAATGACTGATACATTTTGATAATCGTCTGTAGTTGCTCGGAGTGCGGTGATACGATCTTGGACATATTGTGTTACTTGTACACGAATTTCAAGACCTGCAGACATAAGAAAGAGAATGGAACAAGAGAGATCTACTGACCGATCATGAGAGTATCAGGGAATTGAGGTGCGAGCGCGATTAAAAGACCACCAAAACCACATCCAATATCTGCAAACGATGGTTTCTGGTTTACAAAGGCTGGATAGTGAGATGACCAGTCAATTGAGTCGGGTGATGATGGATACACGAGTGCATGATCAGAGAATGGATTAGCATGAGCTCGTTGTCTGTAATGTTTTTTCTATTCAAAGTTTAGTCTTTTATTATTTATTAGATCTAAGTGAACTGACCTGTGGAAGTAGTGAAGGAGCATTGCTCGTCGTCGCCGTTGTCGTCGTCTCCGTCGTTCTCTTTCGCTTTGGCATTTCTCGGTCACTGTTCGGTTCTCTCCCGCGTTGCTGCCGCGTCGACCCATTTTTCCCGTGGTCCGATGTTTTCCGATATTCTCCCTCATAAATTTCAATTTCAACCCCGGTTGGACAATTTCCTTCATCCCTCCTTGTCCATCATGGTCGCTGCCCTCCGTAACGTCTTCAATGTCGTATGTACAACCTCATTCCTATCAATCTAACACTAATTTTTCTTCTTAGTCACGCTCTCCACTGCTTGCACGCACCTCAATTCGATTCTCCTCAACAGCTTCAAGACAGCTCACTCTAAAAGAACGTCTTGCCGAGCTCATCCCTACAGAAATAGAAAACGTGCGCGTGCCATCTCATTTATAGTCACCATCCTTATTTCCCTTTCCGTTCTCAGGTAAAAGCAATACGCGCAGAGCATGGTAAAAAGGCATTCGGTCCTGTAACAGTCGACCAGCTTTATGGCGGTATGCGTGGTCTCCCAGCCCTCATATGGGATGGCTCCGTACTCGACCCAGGTCCGTCATCCTCTATTTTCATCTTTTCCATCTCACACCTTCACAGAGGATGGCATTCGTTTCCGTGGCAAGTCCATCGACGAGTGCAAGGCCCTTCTACCCGCAGCACCAGGTGGCTCAGAACCTCTTCCAGAAGGTCTCTTCTGGCTTCTCCTCACTGGCGAAATTCCATCCAAGGAACAGGTTACGGAACTTAGCCGCGACTGGGCTGCTCGTGCTGAGATACCTGATTTCGTGAAGGAGATCATCGACCGTTGCCCTCCCACCCTTCACCCCATGAGTCAGTTCTCCATGGCAGTCACCGCACTCAACCATGACTCTGCCTTTGCCAAGGCATACCAAGATGGTGTCTCTAAGAAGGAATACTGGGGTTACACTTTCGAGGACTCCATGGACCTGTGAATCTTCATCTTCTATCCAGCTAACTAATGCTGACCTCTCCCGTAGTATTGCCAAACTCCCCAACATTGCTGGTCGCATATACCGAAACGTGTTTGGTGATGGCAAGCTCCCTGCCATCGACAACAGCAAGGACTACTCTGCCAACCTTGCAACCCTCCTTGGCTTCGGTGACAATGAGGCCTTCGTCGAGCTCCTCCGTCTCTACATCACCATCCACACGTGCGTCCTTTTCATTTATACCGAACAAAGCATACTCACACCACCCAAGTGACCACGAAGGTGGTAACGTCTCTGCCCACACAGGTAAACTTGTCGGCTCTGCCCTCTCCGACCCCTTCCTCGCATTCGGCGCCTCCCTAAACGGTCTCGCCGGCCCTCTTCACGGTCTCGCCAACCAGGAAGTCCTCCTCTGGCTCCGAAAAATGCAATCCCAAATTGGCGAAAACGCGACAGATGATGCCGTCAAATCCTACGTCTGGTCCACCCTCAAAGGCGGCCAAGTCGTCCCCGGCTACGGCCACGCCGTCCTCCGCAAGACAGACCCCCGCTACACCGCACAGCGCGAATTCGCACTCAAGAACCTCCCCAACGACCCCCTCTTCAAACTTGTCGGTCAGATTTACGATATCGTTCCTGGTATTTTGTTGGAGGCGGGTAAGGCAAAGAACCCGTGGCCGAATGTGGACGCCCATTCTGGTGTCCTGTTAACGCATTATGGCCTGGATCAGATGCAGTTCTATACCGTGCTCTTCGGTGTTTCCCGTGCGTTTGGGGTGGCTGCTCAGTTGATCTGGGATCGTGCGCTTGGTGCTCGTGAGTATTTTCCCTTTGATCTGGAGTGACGTGAAACTGAATTCATGCTAGCTTTGGAACGTCCAAAATCGTACTCAAGTGAGGCTATCCAAAAAATGTTCAAGGACAGGCCTTGATAGATGCTCGCTTTGGTTGTTGTATTTCGCATATCATTATGGCTGCATGAACTTAGACTACCTTAAATCCATGAAAGCTATTGTTCCAGGGAATGTATTGGTGATGAGCGCTAAACATAGACGTTTGTTCCTACCTTAAGAAGTGTGACGACAATCATGATACAAGCTTGCGACCTCGTAACTCGTAACTTTACAACAGGCACTGAACCTTGAGCAGAAAGGAAAAAATCAATCAACTTGAACGTTCATCCTTCAAGCACTAGAGGCTACATAGGGAAAAATACCCTTCAGCTATTTTCGAACGGCCTTTATATTGCAACACCATCACCCACCGCTCCATTTATCAAGGCGGAGGTGCGCTAGCTGTGTCACTTTATCTTTGGATAAATTTATCTACGGCAGTGATGTACATAATGCGAAGGTGGATTTCCCACTGCCAACAGGACACAGCCTATCATGCTAGTTGATCTGCCGTCACAAATCTCTTGCCTACCTGGAGTCAGACCAGAGTCTTCCTGGTGAACTTTCAAGTTGCAACTTGTCATTATGATTACTCCAGGTGAGTATCATTCCTCTATGATGTTTTTGATCCCGTATTCAAGTCATCATCAGGTGACTATGAAGCGCTTAAAGCACACACCAAGACTCTCCGTCAGGTCTCAAGTTATGGTTTGGCCTTTATTGCAGTCATCGGAGCCGCTCTCGTAGTTTGGGTCTTTTGGCTATCTTTTATCCGCACATGCAAGCTCAAAACAAATATTGCGTCCAATAGGACCTCCGAATCTGCCCCTCTCCTGAATCCAGATCAGCTACAAACTGATCTCCAGGTGAGCATGTCCGCTTACCTAGCAGAACGTGATTGAAGAGAGTGAGCAGAGGGATCACACCGCCATATCAGACAGTGACACCTCACTATGTTCCGTCTGTGCAAATCTGGATTTTCACAAGATCTTCCTTGACGGCATCCCACTGAAGGAAGAGATCCTACTTGGCTCACTCTCCTCCATCTTAGAGAAATCCTACCAATGCAGTTTCTGCCGCCTCATATCCTTTCATGTCCGTCGAACATGGAGGTTGGACAAGTTTCCTCATGTTGATCTCTCGGAGATTGTATTTGGGATGTACTCGAAAAATTGTGGGTGTCTTCGAGAGCCCTTTTATAAGCCCACATTCCGTTGCCACCGCCTCCGTATTGTGAGGACGAAGGATCCAGGGGGCCTTTGGAAGAGACACCTAGATTTAGGGGAAGAAAGCCCGCTAACCATACACCTCTTGCAAGAAGATGCTATCAAGTTTGGGAGACCAGCCGATCTTCATGGCCGTAGGGTGAAGGACACTGTGGATATCGGTCTGGTGCAGAAGTGGATTAGCCTGTGCCGGGGGAATCATAGAAATAAATGTAGCAACATTTGGAAAATGGACAGGAAGTTGCCGGGGTTTGTGAGAGTGGTAGACGTAGTATCGATGGCCGTGGTTCCTGCGCCTTCTGGCTGTCGTTATCTCGCCCTCAGTTATGTATGGGGAAGCATCGGTGCAGATTACTGGACGACCAAGGATAACATAGTGGAGCGCTCTACGCCTGGCGGATTGAACGTGTCGACCCTTCCTGAGACCATCTCAGATTCGATTTTATTCGTTCGAAAGTTTGGTGAACGTTACTTATGGATCGATGCCCTATGCATCATTCAAGATGATGCGCTTGACAAGTCCATTCAGTTACGTGCTATGGACTTGGTCTACGGCTTATCCCATCTCACGATCATCGCTGCTGGCTGCACGACGGTTCAAGACCCTCTCCCAGGATACCGGCCACGAACTAGAACATTGCAACAGCACATAGAGGTCATTCAAGGACTTCATCTCTACGTGGCTGCCCCAAGACTTAGGGAAGCTCTTGCTCAATCCACGTGGAGTACGCGATGTTGGACCTATCAAGAGAGTGCGCTCTCCTGCCGAAGGATATACTTCACTGGGCCGCAAGTCTACTTTCACTGCAAATGCGACATTTTCTGCGAAGACATCGTCGCCGAAAGCAAGTATAACCGATCCTCCAGCAGCTTCCTTTGGTTATCAGTTGCAGAGAGTTTCCCATTCGCAACTCCCATTTCGAGTTACATAGGGGCCGTCGATAGTTATACACGACGCCATCTTACCGTGGAATCAGATATCGTTGATGCTTTCACTGGAGTGACGAATGCTTTAGCAATGGCATTTGAGCTCGATGACCCTGCCAGAGCCTTTCAACATGGAATGATGTTACCAGACATGCATATCACGCTTCTCTGGCAACATGATCCACAAACACCTCGCGCTCGTCGTTTGCTCCCTGACGGAGCCAGCTCACCTTGGCCTTCTTGGGCGTGGACTGCGTGGCGTGGCGGTATCTTATACCAGGGGGCATTTGTGTATCTGAGGATTCGGATGGGCATGTCGAGTGACGAACCATCGGTGGACGAACCACTTGTTGATCCTTGGTACATCGTGAACCTCAGTGGCAATACAGTGAAGCTTGATGTCCGCCAAGTTTCCTTTGTCGTTTTGAGGGAAAATGAAGAGAAATATGCATATTCTGCTTCGCGTGGGATCTTAGACCCAACGGAGCTGACACTGGACATTCATCGACCGCTAGAACCAGGCACCCTCATCTTCACCACAACTTGCAGCCGCTTTGGAATTGCACGGCGAGTCAGCGAAGAATCAAGTACATTTTTTCACGGTCTCTTCGATATTCTCTCTACCACATCTTTCCCTCCTATTTGGGTTGGCACTGCCATCCTGCCATTGGAACCCGCTCTGCCATCTTCTCTCGACTTCATCGTCCTTTCACGTACCGATTCGCACAACATGAGTGTATACGACAGAGATGTTCTGAGGGATTACAGCGGATGCTTGTTGAATGTGATGGCGGTAGGTCAAGATGAGGGCTTGATGGAACGTGTCGGGTTGGGCGTCATTCATGAAGCTGCCTGGGTGGCATCGAGGCCGGAGAAGAAAGTAGTTTTTCTCCGGTAATGGCTTGTAAGTACTACTGATAGTGTGCCTCGGTTGTGTATGTAAATGCAACCAAATTTATTGTCTTTCGGATTGCTGACTTTACGACCTTAGCTTCAACAGACTTGGCAAGCAATTTTCGTGTTGGTCTGGATGTATTGATTGGCACGAGTCGAATTTGTTTAACAGGATGTCTGGCTCCCTCGAGCTCTAACTATTGAGAAGTTAGTACAGAAAAAATTCATTACTCGCGGAATATTTGAATAATTTGAAGCATGCAATCTTGAAGCTTTAAGTACGAGACACCGATACAGATTTCTTGGAACCTGGCACACGAGCTGATTCCACATGCATAGATCTGATTGTTCGTTTCTCCCGAGGAACGAAATATTCAATGTAAATATTAAAGAAATTTAACTGCAACGTAGCGTTGATGCAGATGATAGTTTCAGCCACGCGGAGTCCAGTCTACCGGGGCTAGTTTCTAGATGTCACCATGATCAACTAATTGACTTTTGGATAAACACCTATCGATGTTTCAACAATTAATAGTTAACCGATCGCGCATAGTACTGACAGTGACGGGGTATACCAGTTTAGCGTCATTAAAAAAAGTGCTTGTTTTCAGTAGGGATACAATCATTCGATGAATTTCTGTCACATCAAACGGACGCGGACGGTAGAAGACGAAACAGCACAGGCTATAATGTGATGCATCTAGTGATGTTCCGGCCCGGCTTGGCCTGAAAGTCTGGCTTCAGACGGCTCCGGCTTTGAAGAACTGCAGGCCGGGCCAAAGCCGTCAATGACGGCTTGGCTTTGGCCTGGATCGGCCTGAGCCGCGGCCCAATAGAGGTATCATGTAGTGATGGGTAGTGGCGGTAGCAAAAATGTGAATCGGGTTGTGGTAATCGAGGGCGATAAAAAGGTGCCTGTCTGACTGTCGGAGGTTCGCCGTTATCCTCAGAAAGTAAGTATGAAGGGTGTGCCGCAACAAAGCTTGATGACTGAGGTAGGAGTGGAGCTTACCAACAAGTTAGAGCAGTGAGTGGGAGAGCGAGAGCAGCGAGTGAGAAGCTGCGAACAGTGGGCAACGGCTTCGATCAGCATGGATCGAACTCGAGGGAAGATCGACACACTCACAAGCTGTGAACAGTGGGCAAGTACTTTAATCAAAAGAAACTATCGATGAGTGAATATCAAGGTGTGTTTCGATAGAAAAAACCTCGTCATCGGCAGGTTTCGATCCTACACAGTCCAAGAGAAACAGATTTTAATTCTGTTATAGCAACCATCTGGCTATGACCAGTCACAGTGAGCTTCCAAAGAAACGATCCATGAATGAATGCTAACGTGTGTTCTGATAGAAAAAATTGTAGTTCAGCACGTTTCGAACATGCGTAGTCCAAGAGAAACAGATTTTGATTCTGTTGTGGTAATCACACTGGCCAGGCTAAAGTCTTTAACTCTTCCACTTGATGAATCACGAGACCTCCTACTTATGGGGCCTCCGAAAAAGATGAATGCACAATAAAGTTTGAGTCCGAACGTCTCATTGAGACAATAAAATTACCCCGACGAGGGACGAAGACTGAGATAATTCTAGTTCACCATCATTAGCGGTCCAGCTCCTCCCAAACATAACATCGAGACCACACGAGACCTCAAACTTGACGGTAGTGAGAGTACGACAATGATTCACTGAGGCCACGGGGATTTCAGCGAAACACGAACTTGGGCCGAAAGAGCCGAGGGAACGAGCAATCGAAGAAGACGAGAGAAGAAAACGATTGAAGGTCAAAAGCAACAGACGCAAGAAGACGACCGATTTGAATGAGGTCCCAGTGATAAAACACGATATAACCCACTCCCTTATGGTAGCAGGAATGAAGCTACATGACATATTAGAATGGTCGCACAGGGGAAGCACTTACCTTACTAGGAATTTCTGATAAGTGAAAGACTTGGAAGTAGAGCACGGTGGTCTGGCTTCCCGTGTTTTAGTCTTTTTCATTGCGCACCTTCTTGGTATATTTGCAAGTTGAAATCTGATGCATCGGACGTCCCACTGACTTGTGCAGCCCAATAGGCCCATCATGGCAGAGTCTGTGCGGCACTAATATAATAGAAGGAACCGACTAAGACTCTTTTGGGAGACCAGTAGAGCGGCCCGGGCTTCCGTGACGATGACGAGAAGTGTTCTGCCGAAGAGTTTCCATTTACGATAGCCTCACTGCTCGGCAGGGCTCGCACACATTCAAGGCTTAATCACTAACCACCATTACCCAAGCTAGCACATCTCCTGCTTGACACAATTATTATCACTACATGGCACTAGGCAAAATCGTGCATTATGCTGTAGACGCAGTACTAGTTTCAACTGTCGTCGCTGGCATCCGGCGGTCGAGTGGATTCGCGTGAGTGTCAAGCCTCATGCCCCGCATCCAACATTAATGTGAACGACATCGGTTTCGCCGGCTCGTGCACTCTTCAGCGTTGACACTACTATAATATCAGATCCAACCATGCGCTCATTTGCTGATCGTTTCCTCGGCGTCGGCGAAACCATATTCGACATGGCCACGGCTACATCTGTCAATAGTGATTATTTCAAGAAGGACTCGAGGAGATAATAGACAATGCTTTAGGTGAGAAGGTGGACAACGGACATGAAGGTCTGGCATTCATACACCTACTAGAGATGAACCTCTAATGTCTCAATAGAGTCAAATGGTCAACCGACGCCAGCGCCTTGTTTAGAGTGAGAAATAATGCGACGTAGTGCTCTTAATATATCAGTATATTTTCGTGGCAGACGTTTGTGGTCCTGAGTTGACAGAGGCTGCATGTTACACTCACAGAACAGACAGAATCATTCTCGATTGAATTGAATCTGGAATCCATGTTTATAAGTGTATCTTATAGTCACTGTAAGAGGAATAAACTTGCGCATAGGATTCCAACACTTCTAGTCAACGTAGCAATGAGGTTTCATTATGACACAGAACCCTCACTTCAAGTAATTCCCCAAAGTACATTCATTATAGCACGTTTCAGTACTCTACACCCTGCTTCTCATCTTCCACTAACTATGTACCTGCAGTCCATCACTTACGAATATCTCGATAAATCAAAAGTGTTCCCTGCGAAAAAAGAGCGTACGTATGCAAATTCATCTACTTTGTTGGTAAGGAGCGGTGTGTTGATATCCAGAATACTGGGGCACGGATTGATGGTTCGTACCATGCATTTGAGAGAACGGAACTGAGGGGTTTGAGGAAGAGGTTCCAGGATAGTAGGGTTGTTGTTGGGAGGTGTATGAAGAAGGCGGGACAACCGCGTTCATGCTGTAAGATGCATCGCTCCGAGAATAACTGGAGGGTTGCCACCGGTGTTGGGGCTGCACCTGGATATGTGATGGATGGGTCTTGAAATCAGTTAGAAATATGGTTTTTGGAACTAAAGAAATTCAAGTCACCTGAAAGGACCCGGGGTATTGGCTTACTCCAGTGACTGGAGATGTAGATTGCGGATAGCGAGTCTGCTGGGTTATCGGCACTGGCTCTTGAATGGAGTATGATGGACGTGATGTCGAAAATCCTCCTTGCTGGGGTTGATAGTGAGCAAAAGTGACGCTAGGAGCACGGGGAGCTTGAGTATAAGACTGGGAAGGCACGCCAGATGACCTTATGTCAGACTGGTGTTCGTAGCTGTATCTCCCACTTGTCGCGCCGCTAGTGTAGTAGCTTCCATTGGGATAGCGGTCATGGGAGTAACTCTGCTGGCTGCTATAGTAGGGCTGCGTTCCAACTGAACCATACACTGGTTTCAGATCGGTTGGTGTTGGCAATTGGCTACTGCTAAACGAAGAAGCCCTGGATCCCGACACGCGACACCTTCTGCAGATGAAGTCCTCGGCATCCCAATTACGTTTCGGGCGACCTGCAGTGACGTCTCGTTGGTCATGGCACCCAATATGTTGCCACTTCATACATCGACCACAGCACATGATGGGAACGCCGTCATCCTAAAATTATCACAGAATGTGAAGAAGCAAAAATACAAAATTAAAGAGACAAACCCGGTTAATCCCTTGTCTACCGCATACCTCGCAATCCAGCTCCCAATCTTCAGCTGGTGTACGCGATCCACTGCTAGCAGCGCCTGATCCATTGACGGGAACAGAAACAGACAATGTTGAAAACTTGCCCACCTGACCAGGCGGTATGGAAGACGAGGAAGGCTCTTGACTCACGACATCGATAGACCCATTGGCGCTAGCGGGGCGTTTAGAATTTAGAATACATCAGGTATGCACAAAATATTCATACCTGGCGTCAGCTTCAGGCTCTCCGGCTTGCTTGGCTTCTCGCTCCTTTCTGCGTTGCTCTCTAGCATTCTCCCTCTTAATCCTGTCCGACTCTTCCTTCTGTCGGCGCGCTTCAGCTCTCCGAGCTCGACTCATCTTCTCATGTTCCTCTGCGCGCTTCTTAGCAGCAAGTAATTCTTGCTCCTTCTCACTTTCCTTGAAAGCAATACGAGATGAGCGTTTGCGATGTACAACCGCTTCTTCTTTGCGCTTCTTCTTCTCCACCTCCTAAAATTACATTAGCATCAATGGTTCCTAAGATTAAATGGGTGGGATACACACCCTTAGTTCAGCGGTTATTACCGGGACAATGCTTTGCGTCAATACCTTATACAGCGACTTCTCAGCATAGTGAGTGGCTTTCTCAAATTGTTCGGGGAAGTTCTCCCATTCTTCGAGAGTGATACAGATCTGTTCACGAGGAAGAGGGGAAATATGAAACGACCTAACTAATCGCTCATAAATAACTCACCGTCTCCCATTCAATGAAACCTTCAGGAAGAGACGGAAGCTCCTTGTCTTCCTTATCAACATCAATCTTGCCATTTGATTTATCAGGAACTGGAACGGAGTCCGCTTCAGATGCTTCATCTTTAACGTTTGGTTCTTCTTCTTCATCGGTTTCCCCTTGGACGTCCCCCTGGTCTGTGTCATTATCCTCGCTAAGCTCTGTGAGATCGCTGACCGAGTCTTCATCACTTTCAAGCCCCGTTTTCAGCCTCGTCTTAGACTTAGGCGGCGTCTTCTCTCCTTCCATTCCATCATGCGCAGTAGGAGAAAGCCATTCATCCGGCACCTCCTGCCACTCATCGTCCGCTAAATTACCACGAAGCCGCGCACTTACGCGGATCCCAGAAGGCCGGCGTGGAGTCAGAGGTCTGGTATTGGTAGACTTATTCCGAGCCATCTGGCGCTGGAATTCAGCGAGGTCCTTCGCCTGAGCATCGAGCTTCTGATTTGCGCGTGATTTGGCGGCGCGGGCACCGCGCGAACCGGATGGGCTGGTGTTCTGAGCTGGTGCTTGATTGCGCCGACGGGATATTCTGGTGGGTGTTGTAGGTGGAGGTGTGGGCTCTGATTCTGAGTCGACTCGCTGGCGTTTGTTGAAAGACTTTTTGCCATTAGACTTCGACGTGTTGGGATTTGTGAGCCGCTTGCGTTTGAGTGTCTGACGTGGAGGTTCACGTTGAATCCACAAACGGTCAGCTAAACCTAGGTCAAGGCTGGGTAACGAGATGAAAAAATAGCACATACCACCTATGAGCCAGTATGCATTACTCTTGGCATCATACCCTATTGGTTCTATATGCTATAAGGATTGGTCAGTAAAGTGGAAAATGAAGCAGGCATAGTATTACCCATTCGGCATTCTCGTCATCGTCTTTCATCTGGGCACGTAGACGATTGGGGTTATGAAATTGCCATTCCATAAGAGTGTGTAGGGAATCCAGTTTCTTGACTGTAGGAAGGTCGAGCCAATCAATCTGCTGCTGTAGCTGCTCGGAGTCCTGTAAAGCTTCTAAGGAAGACCCTGTGATTCCATCCTTCGATTCATCGATCTTTGTTTCCTCCAACTTGACTTCGACCGCATCTGCTGAATCGTCTGGGACAGCATCACCGTCAGCAGACGCTCCGTCTTCGTGCACCACGCTTTTCTTTGCTTCCTCTGGAACCAACTCTTCTCCGGTTTCAGATGGGTGTGGGGGCACTGTGGATGCGCGCGAGGACTCTGCGACATTGGTGTGTATTTGCTGAATTGGTCCTATGGGATTTGCATCTGGGTCGCGTCTCATATATTGCTTTCGCAGGGCAGTTTGCCAGTTATCGACGCTGATAAATTAACATTGGTTAGATGATGGGAGTGGGGCCACAGCATGCGATGAAGGGAAGCTTACGATATTTTTCTGTCCTGCGTTAACGTGACAAGCAATCTTGTCATGATGCGAGACAAAACGCGGTTGGTAGAGTATGCAAGGTCGTTTTCGACGTCCTGTGATAGTTTGAAAGATAAGATGGTACTCCAGAAGCAGGCAGAATCAGTACTCACGATCAAGGTCACGTCAGTCATGGCAAAGAGAGCATTAAATGTGAAAAAGAACTGGCTGAAAGCAGCCCATTTCCAGTGTCGCCTGAGCTGAAGAACACTGGGATCTGCATCAGATGCAGGAAGTTGAAAAGAGACTGAAGGTGCTTGTGGAGTGACAGAGGACGTAAGGCGAGTGGAAGTGCGGCGAGGCATGCGCGCAGCTGAGTTAGGGCTTTATAAAAAGGTCGGAGATCCTTCGGCAGTTCAGACGATGTTCAAATGCACAACCAGTCCAGCGATTACTAGAAAGATGCTTAAAACCAAGTTTAGGCTGAAATTAGTTGTCGGTGATTACCGTCGCCGTTACTGACGATGAGCACGACGTTTAGCAGAACGTTAACGAAGCAGCCTGAAGAGTCCAGTTGGGACGAATAATTGTGTTCTCAAATCAACGAATCGAAACCCCCCTGGGAATTTTACTCAGACCTTTTCAGAAAATGATAATATTTGGGTATAGATTTATAGGAAAAAACAAAAACTCGGCCCAGCTATCTGCTACTTTGCTTTTTTCTTCAATCTCGCCTTTGCAGTTCTGGACAGTCGTCGTGTCTGTGGTGTCTGGTATCTGCAAGCTTGTCAGTGTGGACAACAATCTGTGCATAAATGTCACTCACGTCACGTCTTTCTTCTCATGCATTCCTGGAAGAGCCTTTCTGCACAGCGTAACTTTCATATAAGGCGCAAGCATGAGCTTTAGTCTATCCTTTGTCAATCCAAGCGCCATCTCCTATGCATGAAACACACACTGCTTTTTACCTTCCAACGCTCTTGCTATGGTACTCGTTCGATCTTCCCCTGTTGCAGCGATCTCGCCACGTTGCTCCCATTGTAGTTCATTATATTGATGCAGTCCCGTCAGCTGTCCTGCGGAGACATCCAAGGATTTCACATATTCGCGCTTCAGGATCTCCACGACTGAAATCAACCGAGGGATCGTAGATTGTGTAATATCGACTGGGGAAGTGTGTAGTGTCAATGGCTTGTCAGGATATTCCTAAACCCATGTTCTGTCAGATGAACGGTCGAGGGAGGAGCCACGGAAACCAACCTGGAAAAAGTCTAATCCGTGCTTGACCCAGTACCTAATTTTACCCTGCCTCATTATCCGTATCGAGTCCGATGACGGAGCTGCAGGTTGCGCATTAATCGTGACCGTCTCCTCGCTGTTCATGATAACCAGAGGCGTGAGAAAATTGTGGTAATCTTGCTTTCGCATACACATATTGTTATTTACTCTAGCAAAATCATTTACTAACGATAATTGTGTCCGCCAGTGCATACTAATCCGCTTTAACAAGTGCTAATATACAAATGAGGCTTGCATATGGTGGGCTACCGTGGCACATTACCCCTAATATTTTCTGTCTAGTACTGTCTCAGTCAGCAACTGAAAAGGACGAAGCACTTGCGCTCGTGCAGATTCATGAATTTCATCAGATTTTTACGAGTCCTGTAGTGTGTAGAACGTCTCCGATATTGACAAGTGAGCAATGATTTGTATGTGGAGGTCAGTGGCAAGTAAAGGTTAGCCGAACTCTACCCTGGAGAGAAAATAAAGCGATGTCAACTTTCTCGGATGCTCGGGAGATATTTCGGTAGGTGTTTCTGTATCCGTATTCTCTGCAAGCCACAGTTTGAGGTTCTCAACAAAGAATTCCAGTGATAATGGAGTCCCTTCATTGAGAACCATAGCTGCGCAGTGCGTCGAATTTCATAGGAGACATCCATCTTGACGAAATACTACTAAAGTTACATGATGCTGGGTAAGGTACTTCGTCCATCCATCTCACCGATTCGTCATAGTTCGGCCACTGTAACACATTGTTAGCTGGAAACTTGACGAAGGGCGTCCAACATACGTGACAGTTTTGCGTTCAGTTGTTGCCACCTCAGTCTTCGCGCGGTTCAGGACTTTCTGGAACTCAGCTACTCGATGACGCATACGAGAGTGCATGTATGCCTTTGAGCACTTGATGTGGTAGTGCAGATAGTCGCGGAATAGCTGTACGTGCGATATCGTATTGAATGAGATGTTGGCGTTCGCAAAATGGCGAGGGAAGAGGACAAAGGTGACATAGCCGATATCATCAGTATCCCGTAGACCTGCGAGATCGCGGATTTCTAAGGGTGGGTCGCGGTTCGTATAGAGCACTTGGGGGGCATTTTGAATACTGGGCTGCCGCCGTGCGTCTACGAATTCCTGGTTGCAACGTCAGGCATGATGGGAGAATTTAGAGAGCATTCTTACTTGCAAGAATACCTTGCCAAAAATACGATCAGTTTCCTCCCTGAATACTGTCGAGAATATCACAGTGACACGGTCGGGCGATGCTTGAATGTAGATGGCTTCTTCATCGCGGTAGTGGATCTGCATTAACTGTCCCTGAGCACCACCCGATGCTTCCAACTCTTTCTGTTGTTTAAACGCAAGCTCAAACGGTGCGGCTAGGGCGTTTCGCTTGAATAGCGAGATAGACTTGACGAATGTTTCTCTGCTTTCTGCAAATACCAATAAGTCAGACAAACACGCGGTGGAGCCGCACGCACCTTCATCGGGTGGAACCTGATCAATATCTATATCAAGACTGATGTTATATTCTGGCTCTGTCTGCTGTTTAATGAGTGGGCCATACTCCCGTTGCAATATCTCCATCGCTCCGTATGCAACTAGCTCATCCCAGCATCGGATATTCATAGAAAGCTGAATCACAGTCTTCTTTTCTGGAGTTGATAGATGAAACCTCACGCCATCAAAATCTACAAACAAAACATCAAGTGACGATGGCCTGAACATCTCGTTAGTGTGTGCAGTGTTAGACAATGACCATCTCACTTTGCGATCTTTTCTGCAAGCGTGGTCTGAATGATGAGATTATGGGACTAGCAGCCGCATCAGAACACGCGTCTTCAAAGGAGAATTCCGACGCTACCCACCTCAAGGAGGATCATGTTGTCGACGTCTGCTGCGGTGTACCGTGTTGGTCCGTGTTACTTATCTATGTAGGAGTCAGTAGGACACGAGCGTGAGAAAGTCTTATGGTCGCAGCCGCCGAGTGATTTCCTTCTTGCTTTTTGCTACTTGTCCAAACTAGCGAGCGACAGATCATACAGCGAAAAGTACTGCACAAGGTTTTCAATCATGGGTAAAGTTTTTTCCCAATGTCAAATACCTCAAAGCTCAAAGATGTTTCAGCGCCCAAAAAATCAAAGGCATCAAAGATGTCTCTCAATGAATTTCTCGGCGATAGCAGTGCGTTGGTCATTTTTCATAACAAGTCGGTTGTAATGTGACGCGTAGCGCTGGGATCATGGGCGGATGAGATGGATTCTCTTCCGAGTGCTCGTGAGTGCTTGTCTATTCTCATGAGGATTTAGCTTATCGGAATTCGCCTAGCGTCAATGAGAACGGACGATGACAGGTCTCGACCTGGTGATCGGTTTGGAAGAAGGGACGACTTTTCTTCGTCGCGGCGTGAGTTCTCATTATAAGTCTCGTGATTCGTATCGATTCACACTACGTAGCCGATCGATCATTTGCGTCGCCTCGGGAAGATCTCCCCCTGCCCACCCAACCTCCTTACACTGCCTATGTCGCAAATCTCTCCTTCGACATCACCGAAGGCGAACTTGAAAGTTTCTTCGGTCCCCATCAGGTATGTGTTCTGCGGCCTGATATGCATGACGTAATGTGACTTTTGGTCAGACCAAATCCATCAAAATCATCAAGGACCGTGATGACAAGCCAAAAGGCTTTGGTTATGTTGAGTTCGTAGAGCTTGATGGATTAAAAGATGCACTGGCAAAGACTGGTAGTGTCAGTGAACGTGTCACCTTCTTTCCCTGTGCCGTAGTTGATTCTCTTCTAGAGCCTCTCTGGACGCACAGTTCGTACCAGCGTTGCCGAGCCTCGTGAGTTCCGAAGATACTCTCTTGGGGCTTTCAAGACTTAGTATTTTACAGCAAAGGAAAGGTCCGGATTCTCAGGGTCTAGCTTCGACGATGACTCCAAGTTCTCTGGTAACTGGCGCCGTGAAGGCCCCCTACCTAACATGCAGGATTCACGTGATTCTTCCCGACGTCGGTTCGATGGTCCCCCAGGAGATCGCATGCCACCTCCACCTAGTGTCTCAGACGAGGTCAATCAGTGGAGGTCGAATAAGCCTCTTGCAAAGGTTCCTGAACCAGAGGCTCCGTCATTTAAGCGGAGGGGTTCAGGATTCTCCACGCCCGAAGGTCAATCACCTGCAGACAATGAAGATAAATGGACCCTTGGGAGTAAGTTCAAGCCGTCGACAGAAGAGCCGCCATCGAGATTTGGCTTGAGAAGCAGTCATGATTCTCAGCACGCGAGAGACCCGCCCGCCGACGAGGGCGACTGGCGTGCTGGACGATCGAGAACATCGCGTAAGTATTCTTTTCAGCACATTGATTGGGTTGAAACCTCGGATGACAGCAACCAGTTCCACACCCCCTACACCCCAGATGGGTCGTCGTAAGCTCGAGCTTCTCCCTCGTTCTTCCAACTCCGCCAGTCCCTCTCCCCTCTCCTCTCCGAAAATGTCTTCTAATCCCGGTGCCCCGTCTGCTCCCAAAGCTAGTCCTTTCGGTGCAGCCAGGTCGGTATTTTTGCGATATTTGACCCGTCAGGTGCTTAAGTCCTCTCCAGACCAGTTGATGTTACCACAAAAGAACGCGAAATTACTGCTCGCGTTGAGAAGGACCGTGAAGCCTTGAAGGAACGTGTTCCGCACCCAATGTCACGCAACTCCTCTCGTCAAGCGACTGAACGAAGTCCAATTACTGCTACACGGTCGCCGCCCCAAGTTATCGCTACGCCGCCTACCCCCGGATCTCCGCGCGTCTCTTATGCTACACCAACGTCAGCAAATATTAGACCATCGATTAGCTTCGCCAACGCTGCTAGTGCGAAGAAGGATGCATTAAACGCCAAGGCTGAAGAGAAGGAAGAATCACCCATGGACAAGGTTACTGAGCAGGTCGCAGAAGTAAGCGTGTAGTATATTGTGTTTATAACTTTTTATCTCTACACTTGCTCTGATTTCTATGACATTTTGTGATTTTGGGTATTGGGGATGATATTCATGAGCATAACAAACTATAGAGCATAATATGAACAAGATCTTCTACCGTCGATGGTGAAGTTCGGGGTCAATGAATTTCATTCGTCCTCGCCCTGAAACTATGCTTCAGCTTTTGACATGGGTGCAACTGAAGATGACCGACCTTTAAATCGCACACCTCCTTCGCTTGCGGGCGGTATAGATTCATATTTGCGCTTGATGCGCTCCAGTTCCCTTCGCTTAGCCTCTTCTAACCGCTCCTGCTCCTCCCTCTCAAGTCGGGCATCATATTCCTCTTCGGTTTCTTGCCTAGGAACCTTCTCATCTTCATTCTTGCGACCCTCGTCATCCGTCTTAGCATCCACTTTGCTTTCATTTTTTCGGCGCTTAGACTTTTTCTTCTTTTGAGTACTACGATCACGATCTGAGCTCTGTGAGCGTGAGCGACTGCTGTGACGTCTTCGACTAGGAACTTCTGTATTTAATTCTTCATCTTGTAAAGATATTAGTCACTGCATTAGAACTTCTGGCGAGAAGGGCACACCTTGAGGCGCCTCTACCTTCCTCTTAAGTTCAAGTTCACCGCAGTTGACGATAACGATAGGGTGCTGGGGTCTATCCTTATCATCTACAGGAACCACAGCAAGTTTCTTGACGACTTCTTCGTATCCACGAATGATACGGCCAAATACAACATGCTTGCCTATGAGTGACTCGCATTAAAGACGCATGAGAATTTTCTAGAACAAAAGCTCACCATTTAAATGCGGACAATCTCGCAGGGTAATAAAGAATTGTGATCCATTTGTGTTAGGCCCCTTGTTAGCCATGCAAAGAAGGCTGTAACATGAAATTAGGAACATGAGTGACGTATTGAGGATTCAATGGTGAACCTACCCTTCTGACTCCAAAGGTCGCGTCAAGTCTTCGTCAGGGAAAGCACTGCCGTAGATGGATTCTCCTCCGGCGCCGTTTCGTTTCGTGAAGTCTAATGACCATGAGTAACGCTTTATAAGAATGAAATAACAGAATGACGCACCACCACCCTGAATCATAAAATCACGAATTGAACGGTGAATGATGCTATTCTTGTAGTACAAAGGCCGTTCGGAAACAGCTGAAAGGCCTTTCTCGCCCGTACATAGTGCTCGAAAGCTATGAAGGTGGTCAGGTCAGGGCTGCCCACAATGAATGCTGGTTTACTTTTCAGCTGTCTTTGGTGCTGTATCGTTGTAAAGTTCGAAAATGACTCTAGGATGAAGTGATGAGGCCTTTAAACCAGTGCAATATAGGGGTGCTAATTACCGCCCTGCAGGCTCAGTGCCTATTGCAAAGTCGAAGAACACGCGAGGCCGCATGTATGATGAAGTCCGGAATCAGTGGACAAGGAATGTGTTGGCACATCGAGTCACACGTGATCTGCCCGTGTCCACTCACAGTCTAGCAACTGCTTGATTACTACCGTACAGTCCGTACTGCGCATTTCACTAGCAGCCCTCCTACCCACCTTAAAAAGGGGTCCTATTTCACCGAAGACTGCGTGAAATATTCATCTACGCATGCCATGCCAATATTGGGTGACTTTTCTGTCAACTTTGTCGAACTGTTAAAAACTTTGCTCAATTGCGCACTTCACCCAAGGCCGTCAGAAAATCATTTGTTCCAGATGTCTGCTTGTGTATTCATTGACGATCAGGAGCTTCTGAAGCCGGGAGTATAATAACATTGTTTCCAGCAACATGGTACCGACAGAAAACTGGATTATTTGCTGAATTACGTCGGAAGAAGGAAAGGTACGTTATCCATCATTCGTACCAGCGAAATACTGGATTGTCTCCACAAGAAATTTGGAGTCAGATGGAAGTGTTTAACTCAGCAGTCCTCGGGCGTCCAATCAGTCGTCTCTTTTGATGGGGTTCGCTACAGTAGACAGACTATGCCCCCGAGATGGATTGGTGCGCAAGAATGCAAGAGTCTGGCTTGCAGAGATTCTATACCCTCAAAGATCGAGTTCACCGTTCAAGGTAAATTTCTGATGACGGCGTGATACTCAATGATCAAGATTCGAACGACATAGGTCGAATTACATTGCAGGTAAACAGGGAGGCATGTAATGGCAAAGATAATGAAACACAGCGAGTCGAAAAATCCCACCAGTCATGCGTAAGAAGGCACACTCTCATCGTATCTCGTTCATCCCATGTCTTGTGCTATATAATTGCCACCTGATTACGCTTTGGACGTCCCTGTCAAATGGCACATCAGTTTGGTCATGTTACATCGCTATGTTTTCTGTACTGGGAGTGCGCAAACCGGATTCCGGCGCGTGCGTGCATATCTATACATATTTCGTAACATCGTAGTGAAGCCTGTGCAGCATACCAGACATGACGAAGGATAAACTCGAAGGAGGCGGAGGAGAGGGGAGAGGGTACGGAGGGATGAATAGGAAAGGGAAGAAACAGGTGAATGATAGTGGGCAGGTTGAGTGGAGGGAGTTATGTCATATCAAACATGCCAGGACGCTGCATCCAGTGTCCGAACGCAAGCGCAAGCTAGCAAACAGTATTAAAAACAGATTCTATCGCACTATATTTAATTCATACACTAGCATCCAATACTTTCTTCGAGAATGTGCTACAAGTTAGTGTTGAGTTACACGCAAGTCTCGGACACTTTCTGCAAAGTAATACCAACTCAGGTTTTACAGTGAACCCGCTGACAAACGCATAGCGTACTCGTACAGAAAAATATATGCCAGCCAACGCTAAAACCATGCTGCCGACGCCCGGTAATATTGCGCCATCAATCCCGAAGATTCCTGATAGGTGTCGAGCTCGTACCTCGACCCCTGATAATCCAACAGTTAGTACATGTTCTCCAGGCCACTTCGCAGAGCGCCCCGGATCTTACATAAATAACAGTTTACGTTCATGCGGCATACCGCACCGGACCTAATGCATTAATTACTAAATTAGCGAACCGTTGTCATTGAAACTAAAAGCTTGACTCTTTTTATTACATAAAGCCTCCGAGTCAATACTTTAAATATGCTTCTTTCAAGTTGAAGTCTACTATTCCATCCAGCAGCTTGCATCTCGTTGTCTGAGGTATATTACTTGCATCATGATTCTAGGAGACTTTTCTGCTTGTATATTTATCGATGATGAGGAGCTCCCAGAGTATGATGTCGTCGTTTCCAGCACGCCAACAGAGAACAGAATAACGTGCTGGATCGCGTCAGTCGAAGGCAAGGTGTGTTATTCATAAAATGCACAGGGAAAGACCCTTAATACCTTCATAAGAAATTTGGAGTCAGGTCGAAGTTTTTAGCCCCGCAGACCTCCGGGAGTGTAACAACCGTCATTGTTGACGGTATTGGCTGTCATTCATATATTACGCGTCCAAACTGTGTCGGTACATTTGACTACACGTCTCTGACCAATGCTTATGTCAAGAGAGATTTCATGTTCTCCAAAATTGAGCTTACTGGTTAGTATGCGAAAGTTCCCGAAGGCCTACTTCCAAATTCTAATACTGAACTTCAGATGACGACTCACTACTCGATGATCGAACCTCAAATGACATAGGTCAAATTGTATTGGAGGTAGCCCATGGGAAGTATACCTTGAGGGAACAAGTAGTGGATTCCCGGAATGTAATTGATCGTACCCTTCGTGTGCGGGAAGGCAAAGTGCATGAACGTTCCAAGAAGGCATGCTCTCATCGTATTGCGTACGTGAAATTCCATCGCACGCCCAACTTTTTATGACTGTCATTCTGTTAAGCTTCGGGGAAGAAGTACCCCATCATGAACCAGCATCAGCTTTCACCGTCATACGAGACAACAGTCCAAAGACTATTTTCGTATTCAAATACACGCACTTAGGTAGGCCTCGGTGTTCTCTACGCTCATCCACCACTCACGCATATTACCGATCCTAGACGTCCTGCAGGCAATGGGAGTAGCACCGCATACACCAATCAAAGCAGAGACGGAGATAGAGGCAGAGGATCATAACTACGGAGGTTATTGATCTCACTGAGGATTAATTTCTCTCTCTTTTCTTGGGTTCGGGCTTACGTACCACCGCTCCTAGCAACCCAGATTTCAAGTGTAATGGGCGCTTCCACGCAATTTCTAGGAACTCCATTATTTGCAAGATAGGGCACATTGCATACATAGTTTCTGTGTGGCTCGAAATCATCTCATCGTGGATACGTGTGGATGTTGTATACTGTATTCGTACAGAACTTCTTAACAGTCTGTCGCCACCAGTCCTGACGTTATGCTTACGGCAATAATACCTTCCTACTAGTAAATATGTATTTTCTACAACCCCTATATATATTCCAAGTCGACTTCATATGATTATAGCTCGCATCCCGAGGCTTCAGAAGTTCAATATTAGTGAGCTCATGATTAGTACTTACAAGCGGGCTTGAGCCATCACTTTCATTCCCCTGTGGTAGCGATATCTGCTCCTCGGAGACTTCTATGAAACGAGTTCAGTGCTCACGCTCACGACCGGGGATCTGGTGTCACCCCTTCTCCTTTATGACAGGAGGCTACTAGATTATGCTGGAATTCCATCCAAGGACGCGAAGATGTCCTCTTGGGTTCCGTGGCATAAGGAGTCCGATGTCATCGCTTTGCTCAACTGTTTCGGCCGGTTGGCACCGGGACATCCTGGAATGCACATACGGTGATGCGGAGCACTCGTGGCTTCATATCTTCTTGTTTCACTTCCACCACCGACTTAATATTGTTCCACCTCCGACCGGTATGACGCTAAGCGGTATTAACATAATGACCAGCTACCTACTGCCCTTGAATAGTCACAGCGAAATTAATCCGACAATCGTATATTCCACGAACAAATGGGACATCTAAGCAATCGTGATTTTGGGACATGACTCGTTTGTCATAACTGCAGCTTCGAACACGAAGTACTAGTTAAGAGACCTCTGGCTGCTAAGTCACTTTATATTTTCACAGACAAACCTCCTATTTGATTCATCTTATGACTGTATCGGTAAGCGTGCCTCCGATTACCGTCCTAATCACAATGAATGAGCCAAATGCACATAGGGCACCGCCCTCTACGGTTATTGGCCGGATCCTGCCTATGGGTGAACCGAAAGCCGGGTGCTTCGCGGGAGCGCCAGAGAAGATCCTGGACCCCGAAGTAAGCGGAACATATCCATATCACCTAGCTAGCGTAGTCTATAGAATGAGCTGAAACACTTGCAAAAAAAAAAAAAAAGAGGATCAAAAACCCGGTAAATAAGTTCAAAGAACCGTCACCCTCGTGAGCGAGGATCTTTTCTATCATTGAGCCCGAGGTAAATACAGCCTTGAGCCGGCGGCAGGTGCTTATTCCGTTGTTAAATATGTGAACATCATTCATTCCGTGTTTCAGGCATACCTGTACCCCGGCCCGGATCCTTCTTTTGACTCCTCAAAATGTGCCTTTAATCGGCGTTCCGTGCAATTAGCGGTCCACAGTGCCTGCCTGTCTAGGCCGCTTGGTCAGTACCACATCGCATGACAGCACTCGTGGTTGGAATCAAAATATCACATGAAGACCCGTACCATCGATTCTCTTAGTAACTGCTTATTGTTCTCTCAACTGGCAAAGTGGCGTAGAACTCTTGAAAAGGGGGCTAAGAGGAGTAGTGGAAACAATGTTTTCAATGCGTCATTCCGGTCATCTGTCACGAGGCGAACGGAGGAATACAAATCTCCAGAAGTTGAGAGTTTAACCAGCGTGTTGTTTGGAGTTCGCTTAAACTTTATCGGAGTAGTGACACGTTGTGTGATAGAGATGGATTATGTTGAGTTTCGGCCGCCTTCTCGGATGTACATCGCTCCTCGGACTTTATTGGACGCAAAGGAGCACTGATGTGTATGTGACACGCAGAAACACCTCATGGTTTTGGTCCATGATCGTTGCCAACCTGTTGAAGAAAGCACAACACCGCTGGACATTGGAGGTCCGTTACATCGGGTGATGTGAACTTTATCAACTCCTATGTGCTGTTCCTCGTGCGCGTGTCATCAATGTGAATGAGTCAGGGACGCATCGTGACTGTTCATCATGTGTGAGATCGCTGAAATGCCAAGTCAGCACATTGTGACATACTTTTGTTCTGACCCGCTCAAATTAAAGCCGTTCTGTGGCTCCAAGATGCGAATCACAAGTATGGTTAGGCTAAAGTCACAGCTAGAATTTGCAAGTGCTCCGGTGCATAGCACCAGGTGATTGCCACTGAGGAGGTAACAACATTCTGCTGCTGTGAAGAAGGTTCAAGAATTTTCCTCGACGTACCAGTTAGCGAGAAAGAGTTTGAGGATGATGTCACATGATGCGAGCGCGTTCTATCGCTGAGTTTCAAATTTAATTAGTGGTAAAAGCCAATTAGAGCATGCTTTACTCCCTGCACGCCTTCCTGTACCTGGTTAAGCGCGTGTACATCGATTGAAAGCTATCCGCGTCATCATTTCTCCTTTCCTCCAATGCTATCCTACGGGACGCTACGAGCGTGCATCAGGGTCGATGGACAAGCTTTGGAGAGCTATGGAATTGAGATGTTTCCAGAAGAAAACAAAGTGACCTGTTGGATTGCTTCCGAAGCAGGGAAGGTGTGTACTTAGTGAACTTCGTGCATGAGGCGACCTACAACGCCGCCTCCTGTCGCTCCTACAGACATTCTCTGTAGTATGGCAAGATATCAACCATGCACGCCAGTATCACCAAACAGGAGATGTGATACTCGACGGCGTACATGGAGGGGGTCAATTAATGCGCGCTTTAAGCTTCAATGAGCCACCGACGTATCAGAGATGTACTGCGGAATTCAAATACGTCAACACATCGATGAATTCCGTTCGTCCGCTTACCTTCTCGAGGCTTCAGCTGACGGGTCAGTTTCATCTGGTGTAAACTATCAATCTCCAGAAGTGTACTCACATACTTATAGATGAAGACCAACACATGAATTCTGCACATGCCGAGCTCGGGGAAATCTCTTTAGCCATCTGGCCTGTGAATGTGATTGGTATGGGCTACCAAAAAAAATTGGTCCCTGCTAAGGGAACAATGGTCCACGAACGCTCAAAGAAGGCATCAAGTCACTGTGTGGGGTGCGTATTTTTGCTCCATCTCGTCATACAAGCCAAAAACGATATTAGATTCGGAGAGGAGATCCGTATTCAACCACAGCAGATAACTCACGTGGCCCGCATTGGGACGACCCCCATGACTACATTTATTTTCAGGTACAGACCATTTGGTTCGTGTGTACAACACAATCGGTAATTATAATCGGATGCTCATATATCCTTACTAGATCGACTCGTGGCAGATGGTATTGCCCCGCCACCTATGCAACCTTTACGGGGAACCAAGCGTGAAGCTCCTGTAGACGTACCAGAGCCGGATTATCACAACGATGGGACAGGCTTAGATGCCGATGATGAAACCTTGCGTGAGCTTAATGCGCTGAAAGTTAGATTTTTCTAGCGGTATGTTTATAGGAGCGCTGACACCCTCTTACGAAGGCACAGGTGAGAAGGCTCGAGGAAAGAATATCCACTACCCGCAATGTCAAGAAGGTAAAAATAGAGTCCAGTGGCGCCATGCGGAATCAGTGAAATGTTGAGGAGCACCACTACCTTATGCAGGTAAGTTCCGAATATCTCCCCAATGGCCTAATCGTTGAAAGCACAAGCGCGCACAGCGTAATTCCGACCCACTTCTTTCTTTTGGACATTCACTTTGTCACCTTCACACGCATGAGAAAACGCGCGTTGAGATTGTTGTCCGTTTCAGTCATGTCCCCGCCCCACCGTGACAAAGCTTTAGAGCATTGGACAGCATTGCACCCCCACTCATTTCCGTATCCATATGCCAATTAATTGGTAGCAAATCTGTATCTTCTCGTCATGCTCTATTTCAATCTTGTACGATCGGCCGTGGTTCGTTTTTTCGGTGGGTACGTTCTTGTAGGTCTTGAGCACTCGCTGACCAGACCCTGACGAACAGTTTAATCGCATACATTGATCATTCTCCTTGTTAATCCTTGATCGATTTTAATGGCCTGCGATCACGGTCGGCCTTGTCCAATCACCGCTTCACTTTTCAGATAAGCTTGATTCACTCTATGTACCGTCACTCAATCAAGGCTCTCGAGGTACCATACTCCAACAAATTCTCCCGCTTTCCTACGCCTATATATCCATGCTGAATGTGATTCTAATTAGCTAAAAATGATAATGGTTTTTGCGCTATTTGGCTTTGCTTGACCACAGCCCCAGCGCTCAGCGTCCCTCGGAAATGAGGCAAACGTTATTTCTTAAGGAAATGGGCTTCCATGTGCAAGGGGAAGGTGGGCTAGGCTGTGCACCTTGTGTTTTTTTACTGATGTGGTCTAGTCTGGTCTGGTCTCTAGGCGCATCCAGGGACCCCTCGCTGGACTATACGTGAAACGTCCGGCGTCCAATTTGCCAGCCTCGAGGTTAGCGTTAATTTTGTACGTACCTTTCATTGCTTCTATAATGAAGTTCCACTTGTGGAGCGCACGAGGGACTTTCCTGTGCAAGAAATTTCCATGAATTGCAGTCAGTGCGGCCCTAAAATGTCACAAAATAGCGTAACTGCCTCGTGGCCGTAGTACTAATGGCTATAAAGTGTACACAATTCCTTCCCATATAACGAAATATCCCCTGTATTACATCGTAGTCACGTCATGAGCGCACCGACTGCAAGTATATCGCTCCAATCTTCTCTGCCTCGTGTTCATGGTTTGCTCACAAACCTCATGCAGCCACGCACCAATAACAAACATCCGGGTCCTATCCGCCGAAGATTAAGGCTTCTTGAGAAAGCTGTACAATTTTTATCGCGTCTAGATGGTCGAGGGCCTCACCCGATACACGAGGTGTCCCTAAACACTTCATTCCATTCACTTCCGTTAAGCCAAGTAAGTAATAGCAAATGAGTATAAAAGCCCTCGTTCAATGCTTTATCTTTACCAGGAACAAAACCCTTCCATCGATTCGACACTTGACATCCACTCAACCCTTGATATTCCCTCAACTCCTAATATGCCTGACGAGCAACTCGCGCTCATCCTCCCATCCAAGCAAGCGACATTTGCCGTCGCTGGTCGCAAAATACCCAAGCCAGGTCCTGGCGAAGTCCTTGTCAAACTTCAGGCCACTGCGCTCAACCCTTTCGATGCGAAGGCCCACAAAGATGGCACACTCGTTGACAGTTATCCTGCAGTGCTTGGTACCGATGGTGCCGGCATTGTTGAAGAAATCGGAGAAGGCGTTACAAGATTCGATCCAGGGGAAAGAATGTATGCCGTCCCACTTTTATATTAGTAATGCTGTAAGATTAATCATGACCTAGATTCTTCCATGGTGCCTTCGACGATAACGATTTGGCAACCTTCCAGCAGTATTGTGTAGTCACGACTGACTTCGCAGCTAAGGCAAGTTAAACTCCGCGATCGGTATCTGAGACTCGTGTTGATCGATATTACTCAGGTCCCGAGAAGCTTATCGCTTGACCAGGCGAGTACTATCGCATGCGGAATTGGTACAGCTGCAATCGGGATGTACGGTGCCACCAATGGTATGGGTCTCATCCCGCCTTGGGACCGCGGTGGATGGTCCAAATATAAAGGTTGGCCCATCTTGATCCTCGGTGGTGCTGGCTCTGTGGGCAACTACGGTAAGCTTGGTAGCTCATTGCCACAGCAAAGTTATCTTACTAAAGCATCATTGCTACTAGTTATCCAACTAGCAAGGCTGTCGGGCTTCTCACCTATCATTACCACTGCCTCGCTGAAGCACACGGAATATCTGAAGAGTCTCGGAGCAAACCACGTCATTGACAGATATCTGTCACTACCAGCACTAAAACAGGCCGTGATGAAAATCACGGGCTCTCGCATACATATTATGTATGATTCCATATCCACGGCAGAGACGCAGGAAGCTGCTTGGTCATTACTTGCGCCCGGGGGGAAGCTTGTTGTCACACAGCCATCCTTGATTCCCAAGGACACCTATGACATCAGGCAGGTGGTTCCTGTAGACGGGAATCCGCAATCGGATGAGAACTGGGAAACGGGGAAGAGGCTATGGGCTCATCTTGAGAGATGGGTAGAAGATAATCACATACTAGTACGTATCAATCAAACCGTACCTCTTGGTATATTCTGACGTTGTCTTAGCCAAACCACGTTGATCTATTACCTGGCGGGCTACGTGCAATACCGGACGCGCTCGAGAGATTTAGTGCTGGGAAGGTAGATGGGGTGAAAATGGTGGTTCGGCCGCAAGAAACTTGAGACGGACGATCGCTAAGTTAGTCATCCATATATGATCATTATTTTATCTAGATACCCTTTCATTTCTTTGTCAATATGAATTGCTTCTTGCATGCGTCATCATTTCAAATGGTTAAGTTGTATATAAAGTGAGACCCCTATGTAAAGTTGCTCTCAATAGTCTCTCATCTCGCAACCATGTCTGACACAAAGCAACAAAAAGCACTCTTCCTTGAGTCTAAGCATGGTCAATTCTCTGTTGGTTTACACAGCATCCCGAAGCCCGGGATGCATGAGCTCTTGATCCAAGTTCACTCTGCAGCCCTTAATCCTATCGACTACAAAATTCAGGAACAGGGGGTTTACGTCGAGAAATACCCAGCAGTACTCGGTCAGGATATTGCTGGTGTTGTCGACGAAGTAGGACAAGGTATCAACACGTTCGCGAAGGGAGACAAAGTGTGAGCATTGCTAGTAGCTCCTGAGTTGTGCATGAGCTTAATTTATTCACTGTAGATTTGCTCATGGCCGGTTTTCAAATGACGGATCAGCTTTTCAGCAGTTCACACTCGGAGTTGCAGATTTCACTGCTAAGGCATGTTTTTAGCGCAAGATTTGCATTAGCACTGACGGCACATAGATCCCGGGTAATTTGGGATTCGATGAGGCAGCCACGATTCCACTGGCCTTCGATACTGCTTTGACAGGCCTGTATAATGGTAACAAGTACGGCGTAGGCCTCACCCCGCCTTGGGTACAGGGCGGCATTGGCGCGTATCAAAATACACCGATGGTCATTCTTGGGGGATCGTCAGCTGTCGGGTCATTCGGTAAGTCACAAGTCAAGAAAAGCATCATGCTAACCTCCCTCTTTCAGCCATTCAGCTGGCTCGCCTCTCTGGGTTTTCTCCTATCATTGTGATTGCGTCACTCAAACATGAAGAGCACCTTAAGTCACTTGGCGCTACTCATGTATTCGACAGGGACCTTTCTGCCAACGATCTCAAGATTGCTATTAGCAAGATTACAAGGGAGCCGATCAAGTATGTGTATGATGCCATCTCTCTCCCTAGGACACAGCAGGTTGGATGGTCGCTCCTCGATCAGAAAGGATGCTTAGTTTTGACACTACCGGTGTCAGTCAAAGAAGAGGAAGGAAAAGAACGCAAAGCTATTAGGACGTTCGGAAGCCCGCACGCGGATGAAAATTACCTGCTTTGTAAAGAGGCGTGGGTCACTCTTTCGGCGTGGCTTAAGGAAGGAAGGATCAAGGTAAGGTATCCAGCGTACTTCAGTCTCAACGCCCCTGACCTTTCTTCTACGTAGCCCATTAGACATGAAATTCTTCCTGATGGTCTTGAAGGAATTATCGACGGGTTGGAACGAATGAAGAAGGGGGAAGTGAGTGGGACCAAACTGGTTGCACATCCGAATGACACGAAGTGAGGCCACCGGTCATAGTCGACGAGAAAAGTGGCAATCATCTGTGAACAAGATGGTTTGTTGAAGGTCGGTGGTATTTTTAAGTTATTAACTATTTTGGCGTTGTATAATGTCTGTTTAGCTAATCTAAATTTTGTAAATGACCTAGGGTCAGCAGTTGATATATATGTGTATGTAGGATTAGTAGAATGGGGGTAATGTAAACAATATTTGAATGCATTTTATTTCACACATCTATCTGTAATCACTCAAGGTTTTTTCATTTGCGATGAGATGTGTTGTGAGTGAAACTCACCAGCCGCCGATCGAAATCACGTGACTTATAAGTGTGACCCCTATGTAGTCGCGTCATTGCACACTCTCACTGATCTCGCAACCATGTAAAGCAACAAAAAGCACTCTTTTTTGAATATAATCAAGGTATATCCGCTGTTCGTTTGCGCAACATCTTGAAGCTCGGAAAGGATGAGTTCTTGATCTAAGCTTACTCTGCAGTCCTTGATTCTGTCGACTACAAAGTTTAGGATCAGGATTTTTCGCCGAGAAATACCCAGCAGTACTCGGCGAGAATAGTGCTGATATTGTCAACGAAGTAGGAGAAGGTCTCGACAAGTTCGCAAAGGGAGACAGAGTGTAAGCATTGCTAGTGGCCCTGAATTGTGCTTGAGCTTAACTTGTTCACTGTAGATTTGCCCAGTTTTCAAATGACTTCCAACAGTTCACACTCGGATTTGCAGATTTCACTGTGAAGGCATGTTTCAGTGAAGTGCATTGGCACAGGTATATAGATCCTAAATAATTTGGAATATTATGAGGCAGCCACTATTTCACTAGCCTTCGACACTGCTTCGACAGGCCTGTATAATAGTAACGAGTACGAATTAGGCCTCACCCTGCCTTAGGTACAGGGAGGCATTGACGCGTACCCAAAGACACCGATTATCATTCCTGGGGAATCATCGTTAGCTGTCGGGGCATATATGATATAGTAAGTCACGAGTAACCGTGACTGATAAGATATCCGACTCCTTCAGCTGGCTCGCCTCTCTGGGTTTTCTCCTATCATTATGACTGCGTCACTTAAACATGAACATGAAGAGTTCCTGAAGTCACTTGGCGCTACCCATGTATTCGATGGGGACCTTCCTGTCAACGATCTCAAGACTGCTGTTAGCAATTTTGAAAGGAAATCGATCAAGTATGTGTATGGTGTCACTTCTCTCCCTGAGACACAGCAGCTCGGATGGTCACTCCTCGGTTAAGAAGGATGCCTGGTTTTAACACTTCCGCCGTCAGTCGAAGAAAAGGAAGAAATGGGACGCAGAACCATTACTAGTAGGACGGCCCGCATTGGGAAGCCCACATGCAGCTGACAATAAGCCACTCTAGTGAGTTGTGGGCCATTCTTTTGGAATAGCTTAAAGCAGGGACCTTCAAGGTGATGTATCCAGCGTATAGTCTCACTGCCGCTGACTTTCCTTCTATGTAGCCCGTTAGGTATGAAGTTCTTCCTGGTGGTCTTGAAGGAATTATCGACGGGTTAGAGCGAATGAAGAAAGGGAAAGGGACAAAACTAGTGCCCATCCGCAAGACACGAAATGAGGTCATAGTCGATGAGAAAAGATTCTTGTCTACTTTGTTGAAGGGCCGTCGGTGCGTTGTACGGTATGAACAGAGGCCGTGTTTGGAGCTATTTGTTCTCTGAATCCTGGTTTTGCTGGCCAAACTAGAACTTATTATTAGTTGCCCACCGACAGGGTGGACAGGGCAAATGCTAGTTTGGAACAATTTGTGACCCTTAACCTCAAATCTTGTATGTGCTGTGATTTGCGAACAAATTCTTTGACTGATCATGCCAGGACCTTTTGAGATTCTCCGCATCTCAGAAATTCTCGCAGTCATCCTTCATGGATTACAAGACGACAAGAAGTCGTTGTACCACATGTCTTGCTGTTGTCGTGCATTTACAGATCCTGCCCTTGATATCCTGTGGAGGTCTATGCACTCCTTTGCGCCATTCATTTCGCTGATTCCACAAAGCGCATCATTTGTGGATGTAAGTGACTCACCTACAGTGATCCCACGTTTGTTACTGAAGCCAATCCTTGTCATATCCGCAGGACGCCCGGACGAGTGACTGTGATCTCCTGAAGTATTGCTGTAATCCATTGAACGGCTGGCAATCGTTCGACAAATACGCTGCACGAGTATGGAGTTTGCGCCTAGGAGAACACGACAACTATAGCGCAGATCTTTCAAAAAACCGGGATTGTTATACACGTCTCACAGTCATTCGCGGACACGATGAGTTTCATCCTTTCCCAAAATTACGAAGTCTGGCCTATGTCCTCTCTGGGCCAATTTCCCCGCAAGCGAAGCCATTTCCCCCCTCCCTACGATCTCTCACCCTCGTATGCCACAATACACTTGATTGTGACCCAATCGAATTGGCACTTGACCGCGCTGTCGCTGAAGCACCCCATCTGAAGGAACTGTGCATTGTTGGTCTCATGCGGACAATGAGAACATTGCACTCAATACCCCCACTTCAATTCGGGCAGATCGGGAGCGTTGATCTAAGCAAAGCCTATATTCGTGCCCCTGAGCTTGCAGCTCTTTGCACGCTGTTATCTCAGGCACCTATTTCAGACCTCAAAATCCACCTCCAAGACCGTTTGAACATGAATTGGCAAGCCATTCCTCCGCTGTTCCCTGCATTGAAGCAGTTGGATGTTCGGGGATCGATGTTTTCGGTCATCCTCTTTATGTCACGCCTTGCAGCAACAAATCTACATACATTGGTGTTTCAGCCAGACGGGCAACCTTCTGGTGTCACGACCTTCTTCGATTATCTCATACCTATCATCGCTGAGAAGCTCGGGAAGTCGCTGAAGTCATTTGATCTCCATATCAATGAACCTAGGCGTCATGCCCAGGATAGCGACCTCGTCAAGAGTATTTTGCAGGGGCTTGAACCTCTTGTAGAGGCAGGCTTGCAATCGCTGCGCCTATTTTTGCAAGTAGACTCCACAATGTCAGTGCAGTTCCCTCCGGAAGTGCAGTCCATGCTTGAACCTTGCTCTTGGCCTTCTTTGAAACAATTTCACTTTGCGACAAAGGCGACCACATTGGAATAACAATACATTCGAAAAAGTAGTTTTCCTCCTTGGTGACCGTTCGGGTTATACACTAGCGTTGGCCGGTAGTTTCTGGTCCATATCTAACTTACTAAAGTACTTAGTGAGGTTGGCTTTCTTTTGACATGGTCACATTACATAAATACTGCACGGTTACGTCAACATTGAATAGGTTCTGCGTCACGCCTTTATATCACCTCTTACTTCAACCGCATGTTCTGCATCTAGGACGTAGAACAGTGGTATCCAGATTTAATCAATTCTCGATGAGCTTTTTTATGGATATACTCTTGTTGGCGACCAGCTGGGCTCATGTTCTTTTGGCACCATACACGAAGGTCGAAGAAAGTTTCAACTTGCACGCAACCCATGACGTTCTTATGTATGGGGTTGGGAAGGATAATTTATACAAGGCATGAACATTTTTTATACTTACTCTTTGTATCTGATCAGTGGCAAAGTTTGACCATCACACCTTTCCAGGCGCTGTACCGCGGACGTTCATAGGAAGCATTCTACTTGCGTGGCTCACTTCACCTGTCGCCTACATAGCGAGTCAATGGGGCCTATTAAGCACAAAACTCGATCTTCAGATAGCAGGTTTGATTTTATGTAAATACTTGGCTCACAGCGTCTTGAACTCTCTGATAGTGCGTTTGGTCCTTGCTACGCTGAATGCAACCGGCTTTATGTTGATACGACGGGCCGTGTGTAGACGATTTGGTCGACCAACTGGCCTCATATACGTTCTCCTGACATGCTCGCAATTTCATCTGCCGTTTTGGATGGGCCGAACATTACCAAACATGTTTGCATTGTTCCCCGGTGAGTGATTTACCTGTGACATGAGTCTCTGCTCAACGAAGGATGAACACAAGTCAACCTTGGTTTATACGCGTTGTACGACAGAGTTCCGCAGTCCAAGTATCCAACGAGAAGGAGTGCCGATGTTGCATTTACCCTCCTAACGTTCACTGCTGTTGTGTTCCGCTCGGAAATTTCGTTATTGCTAGCTCCCCTTGGTATCCAAGCACTTCTTCTCGGGCATATCAGTTTTCTGAGATTGATTAGAGTTGGCTTTCTTTCCGCCATGTTGTCCATTGGTGCGTGCTGTTCTTTGCGCACTAAAATGTCGGCAACTGTCGGGTAACTAGCTTTGACCGTTACCATCGATTCATACCTATGGAACCAGTGGCCGCTGTGGCCCGAACTGTATGGCGTATACTTCAATGTATATCAAGGCAAGAGCTCTGATTGGGGCGTAAGTTGTCACTTTCTTTTTCTTTCGTGTCTCACCTATTATGCAGACATCACCTGTGCATGCATATTTCCTTTCACACCTTCCAAAGCTCCTTCTTGGATCCTTGCCATTGTCTGCACTTGGAGCCGCGTTGGATAATCGTGTCCGAGTCTTAATGTACCCCCCAATACTCTTTATTGTTCTCATTAGTTGTTTGGGTCACAAAGAATGGCGCTTCATTATTTATGTCGTTCCTTTCTTCAATATCGCTGCCGCTCGGGGTGCCTATTGGATGTAAGCAGTCGTATTTTCTATCATTTCAGCGGGGGCACACTCAGCATTTCAATAGGGTATCCCGAAGAAAAGGTGGTCTTTTCGGAAGAATGATGTTTCTCGGAGCTATGGGCATCCTTGCCCTGAATTGTGCCATCACTATCATATCGACGCGGGCATCGATGGTAAACTACCCTGGTGGTTCTGCACTCGCAACATTCAACGATCAATATGAAGATCAGCATGCTGGTATGAGCCACGGTGAATGACTTTCTGGATCTAGCTGATAACACCATCACAGTGCAAGTTCACATATCTAATCTTGCAGCCCAAACTGGGGCCTCGCTCTTCCTCCAGAGTCATTCACCACCTTATATTCCATCCATGACCGCACCAGCAACAAATGACTGGGTATACAATAAGACAGAAAGTTTGTCCCCGCGCGATTTTACAACGTCGACGCCTTTTACTCATCTCATCGCCGAGTCTTCGGTAGAGTTCACCAGCACCGGACGATGGAAGTTGGTAGACAGCGTGCGGGGGTTTTCAAGATGGAAGTGGAACCTCCCGCGAGGGGGCATCGCCAAGGTTCTGGAAGTTCCCCTTCATCAGTGGTTAAGCATATTCGAGATGGAGACAAATGACCAGCTTTATATATTAGAGAGAGCTAAGTAAGATTATACTTTTTGAAATTTGTCCTGTCTTCCGTACCTTGCTATCTTAAGGAGTTAAATACTTTACATAAGAGAAGCCTAGGATATATATAATCAGTTCATCATTGGCTGGGTCCGAAGTTAAAGTTATCGTGGTCAAATGTTCAAAGTTCACAAGCTGTGTACGAGTTGTTCAGCTAATCGTGTGGTCGTATCTAGACTCAGGCTTAAGTTAAGTTATCTTCCGCGAAACCATGGACGGCGCACCTACAGATACTACTCACCTGGGTTGGGGCAACGTCGGGCTCGGTTTCTCCTTCATTCTTTTCAATGCCCTCATTTCTACCTCGCTAAAACTCGGAGTAGGATCGTCACTACTCTCAGCAGCCATACGCTGTATAGTGCAGTTGGGGCTAGTCGCGTTGGTGTTACAAAAGGTGTTCGAGACGAATAATCCATGGGCAGTAGGCGGTATTGCATGTGAGCGTTTTCCATATTCACCTGATGTAGCTGGGCACTAGAACTATGGCATCCAGTTTTGTTGAATTTACTTGGAACCATCGAGGCAGGTGCGTCCGAAGCAGTTCTTACTACTATCTCGGTTCCTGATGCGGAAAAGTTGTGAACAAGTCTAAAAGGCGCTACAATCACATGGCGAGTTCTACGACGGGTGTATCTATCATTCTATTCTGAACGGTTGCATAGTTTTCCTCCGTATTGTTTGGTATGCTATGCTCAACAATACCTGTCTCCATTATTGGCATCCGCTTCGCCATGGCCGTAGAGCCGTTCTGGAAGCCCGAGCAATATAGTTTGTCACGATCTCTTTGTGTGGGATCAATGATGTTGACTTATAACCACAAGTTCCGATCGTTGGCATGCTATGTGGAGGCACGATCTCGGGAATTGTTGTTTCTGTATCCTATGCACTCCAGGAGATATAGTAAGTCATGCCACTAATGTACTTAAAGTGTGGATATTAACCAATGTTCTTACAGCGATAATCGCGACAAAGTGGAAATGTACCTCGCATTTGGAGCATCACGCTTTGAAGCGTGTAGACCAGTTGCACGAGAAGCTCTTCGCCTTGCACTGACTCCAACGATCAATCAAATGAGGTTCGTACTATTCAAAATACAAGCCCTTCTAATTTAGTGTTCGCCCTTGACAATAGCGTGATCGGAATCATTGCTATTCCAGGCATGATGACCGGTAAGAATTTACGCCACGATGCTGGCGAATGGCTGCGCTGATCAAGGGTTTCAGGTGCCATACTTGGTGGCTCTTCAGTTCAGCAGGCAGCGCGGCTCCAGATGGTCATCATGTTTATGATTTCTGCGTCCACAGCACTTGCATCGTTCATCACTACGATCATAACGCTTGCCGTCGTCGTCGATAGCGAGGACCGCCTTCGCCCTGACCGCGTCGACGTGCGTGAGCATCCGGTCTGGCGTGCGAGGAACTGGCTTTTCAGCCGAGCATTGGACGGGGTGAAACGCACCGTGCAGAGCTGTCGCGGGCTCAGACGCGAGGACGGACGGAATGGGACTGCGGAGACGGAGAGGTTACTGGGTTGATAGACTCATCTTGATCTACCAAATTATAAAAAATTTCCCGCTTTCTGAATAATCGCGCGGCACTGCCGTTGTTTTCCGCTTGGTATCCAAGCACTTCTTCTCGGGCATATCAGTTTTATGAGATTGATTAGAATTGGCTTTCTGTCTGCCATGTTGTCCATTGGTACGTGTTGTTCTTTGCGCACTAAAAGGTCTGCAACTGTTGAATAACTAGCTTTGACCGTTACCATCAATTCATACCTATGGAACCAGTGCCCGCTGTAGCCCGAACTGCATGGCGTATATTTCAATGTATATCAAGGCAGGAACCCTGATTGGGGCGCAAGTTGTCACCTTCGTGTCTCACCTATTGTGCAGACATCGCCTGTGTATGCATATTTCCTTTCACACTTTCCAAAGCTTCTTCTTGGATCCTTGCCATTGGCTGCACTTGGAGCTGCGTTGGATAATCGTATCCGAGTCTTAATGTACCCCCCAGTACTCTTTATTGTTCTCATTAGTTGTTTGGGTCACAAAGAATGGAAGTTCCCCTCCATCAGTGGTTAAGCATATTCGAGATGGAGACAAATGACCAGCTTTATATATTAGAAAGAGCTAAGTAAGATTGTACTTGTTGTAATTTGTCCTATGTATGTATATATCTTCCATACCTTAAGTTGATAAATCAGAAGTTTAGGATATATATAATCGGCTCAACGTCATTGGCTGGGGTCCGACGTTAAAGACTCAAGTTGTTCAGCTACCAATTATCATATAGTCATACCCAGACTTAGGCTTACAGCTACGTTCATAACGATAAGCCAGATCTGATTTTGTTCCCTTCACCGTTTTTATTTAATTGTGGAGGTCCCACTTGTTATGATATTTGGGCGTGTGAAAATGGCTACCTGTCCGACGCCCTGCCTGACACAATTGTAGTACTCTTGAGACTTGCCACCATGCCTGGAAACCACCGTCACATTTCAGCAGCTGTAAAAAGTAATGGGTGACCATGTCTTCTCGTATGACATCTGGTGGCATAGCACAAACCACTCATACAAGCCACCGAACTGTTAACCGAGTTCTTCGGCTCTTTTGTGTCACAGGCTCGAAGAGCCTCGGAAAGTGGATGTCCTTGTCTGCTCACAGCGGATGTTTCAGTAAGTGAATCAAGCCTGCAGTGCAGAGGTGGTATTTGCCCTAACTTACTAGTATCTGTTGTTATTTATCGAGCGCACTCCAGACCTATTGCTGTCTGAACTTCAACGTATGCTACATCAGGCAATGGGTGTTGAAGTTTCTGAAATCACTATTGAATAAACCACGAGAAGACATGGTTTCACGCGCAAACGTGTATACTAGTTGCATTTTGTTAAGGAATTAGCATGGTCATAATAGTATAGTGGCATACATGGTAGCACAAGATTGTCAATTAATAGTCATACTACTACGTTGCGAGAGGCGACTGACGCTCGTCGTCGCAGCAATAGGAGGATGAAGCAAGCGGACTTCGAGCATGCTAGGACATCGTAACAAGCGGGACCTAGTGGGCAGAATTGTTTGCATCTAATTGTGCCGGCAGAAGTGGCAGAATCGCCTCTTCTGCCACCTGGCAAAATTCTCAAAGCGCTACACATCAGGAAAGCCACTGCCGACTGGTAGCAACTTATAGCACAGCGCTTCTTTCGAATCAACCGTAGCAACTCGTAACACCTAGTAATAGCTGAAATCACTAAACCCTCCGTACTGGTTCCGGGACCTTCAAACACGCCATAACTTTGAAAGGCATACAGAGTTTGCCTCGGACTGGGATGTGGATGGGAAGGAAGTTTTGCAGGGGAGAGCATTTGACTTCGCAGAACTGCAGCGCGTCGATGAGGGATTGGTGCCTGCAGCGATCGAGGATAAAATTATGGTCACGGATCATGATGCAAATGAAGATGGGACATGGAATATCGACTCTATGTTGCTGTCGAGCGGTCTTACATCTGTAAGACATTTACGTGATTCTGCCATCTGCCACGTTGGCAGAACATGGTTCTGCCAGTTCTGCCCACAGCACTAATAGCGCTATAGCTACAGAGTGGTTACATGTTGGTTCTGTAACTGTTGCTGAACCGGAATCTGCTACTGTGCTTCTGCTGGCTGCAAAGCACTTCATAACTCACAATATCCTGCTGATGCCAAGGCTATGTATATGACAATGTATGGTAATCGTTGCTAAGAAACATCATTAGAAGAGCATCAACACGTCTACATCCACACCCCACTATTCGTTATCTTGTGAGCCGTGATCAACTACCATGATCTCGTCATCAACAGATTTCGGTAGAAGACCTTGGTCAACATGCTCCAACTCCATAAACTTGACCTTCCAACACTTCGTCCAATCCGTCAATCAGCACGTTCCATGGTGTCTTTTTTGTGTTCCAGCAGGGCAAATGTTGCGTTAATCTCATCAAGTGATATCGATTCAGGACCTGCAAGATCATCATCGACATTCTGAGTCTGAGGTGCGAGTGGGGGTGCCCACAAAATTGGCTTCTAGATCAGCAGCTACATCAACAGTAATGCTTGGCTGGGCACTATGCGAAGGGCATTTGTACAGTGTTTGCAAGACCAGTAGTAGCATCTAGATTTGTTATCGACCTTCTCGCTACGATTGAAATTGTCAGATATAAAGGATGAGACAGGGCGTCCGGCAAGTGCAGCGGCTGGAGGCATTCATGACGCGCAATAACTCAGTACATAAACAACATCAGCGCCGACGGAGAAGCAAGAGAGAATCCACAACGAACCTCTTGGAAAATCTTGCAGTCGTGCTCCTCGCCGAGGCCAAAGACTCTGAGGATCAGCTCATTGCAATTACACTCGCATTGGTGGTCTGGGACCGTCGACGATGGGACAGACGCAGTAGTAGATATGGTAGACGCGGACATGGTCCCATGAAGCAAGCGAGAGCGAGAACTCTTCCAGTAGTCACTCATAGTACTCGATATCAGTAAATCTTTGCGCTTCGGCGGCTTGGCACCCAGTTTACTCCGGCATCTTTGCCAATGAAATAAACTCTGCCACTCAGTATATTTCCCATCGCTTAGTGCTCAAACAGCGAATAAACTGAAGAAATAAACTGTTACTGAGTAGGGTTATTGTGTAATCGCATAAATGGTTGTATGTGATAACGTAGTACAGGCTGTACAACTGTTTTTTTTTCTACTCTACAAGTAAGCAAGTGCAATCGCTCTGAATTGATAGAGAAAGCTGGTTACTATGGCTATATAAGATGAGAAATCTTGTTCGCTGTGATCCCGACATTCTGCCGAATTATTTAATTATTTAATAGAATTCACACACCGATTCGGGCATTGAGCGTCAGAATCGTGAATCGTTTGACAAGTCTAAATTTGTATTTTTATTATGAATTACATAAATACATAAAAAACACATGACGGAAAATATCAGACTACGAACGACAAACGACTCCTCCCATCGATTAATTTTAATTGGCAAAAATCCCATGGCAAAAGCAAGTAAAAACACAGCTGCAAAATCTGCTAGTGAGAAAGGCAAGAAGAACTCGAAGAGCACCGAACCTGGTACGGCTAGTAAGAGGGGATTGAAGGGTCATGAAAACAGCGCAAAAGCAGACGACGACGATTCTGTGCCACCGGAAATCGAGTGCGTGGATTCTAGTAATACGTCAATCAGCATATCCTGACTATATCTGCAAGTAGATGGACGGAAGAACTCGCCTTTCAGATGCTCACTGAGATCACTGAAGACGAGGAAGAATCGAGTTGAATCAGTGATGAGAATCGGAGGTATTTAAACTTATGGCCGATTCACGGTCGATTCAGGTTGAAGAATCGACTCGAAAATCGGAGCCAGAATCGTGGCCTGAATCGCCATGTTTGACTCCCATTATTCTGCCAGCGGACTTCTGTCGGTTCTGCCAGCTGGCAGAATGGCAGACTTCTGCCCACGGCGCTGGCGGGACAGCTTTACAACTAAACAAGAGTGAAGGGAATAAAATCAGATCTGGTCTATCCATATGAAAGTAGCTGTAAGTTAGTTTGTCTTCCGCGAAATCATGGACGGCGCACGTACAGATACTACTCACCTGAGTTGGGGCAACGTCGGGCTCGGGTTCTCTTTCATTCTTTTCAATACCCTCATATCTACCTCGCTAAAACTCGGAGTAGGGTCGTCACTACTCTCCGCAGCCATACGCTGTGCGGTGCAGTTAGGACTAGTCGCGCTAGTGTTACAAAAGGTGTTCGAGACGAATAATCCATGGGCAGTAGGCGGTATTGCGTGTGAGCGTTTTCCATATTCACTTGATGTAGTTGGGCACTAGAACTATGGCATCCAGTTTTGTTAAATTTACTTGGAACCATCGAGGCAGGTGCGTCCGAAGCAGTTCTTGCTGCTGTCTCGGTTCCTGATGCGGAGAAGTTGTGAACAAGTCTAAAAAGCGCTACAATCATATGGCGAGTTCTACGACGGGAGCATCTATAATTTTATTTTGAACAGTTGCATAGTTCTCCTCCGTATTGTTTGGTATGCTATTCTCAACAATACCTGTTTCCATCATCGGCATCCGCTTCGCCATGGCCGTAGAGCCGTTCTGGAAGCCCGAGCAATATAGTTTGTCACGATCTCTTTGTGTGGGATCAATGGTGTTGACTTGTAACCACAAGTTCCGATCGTTGGCATGCTATGTGGAGGCACGATCTCGGGTATCGTTGTTTCTGTATCCTATGCACTCGGGGAGATATAGTAAGTCATGCCACTAATATTAAAGTGTGGATATTAACCAACGTTCTTACAGCGATAATTGTGACAAAGTAGAGATGTACCTTGCATTTGGAGCATCACGCTTTGAAGCGTGTAGACCTGTTGCACGAGAAGCTCTTCGCCTTGCACTGACTCCAACGATCACCCAAATGAGGTTCGTACCATCCAAAATACAAGCTATTTCTAATTTAGTGTTCGCCCTTGACAATAGCGTGATCGGAATCATTGCTATTCCAGGCATGATGACCGGTAAGAATTTACGCCACAATGCTGGCGAATGGCTGCGCTGATCAAGGGTTTCAGGTGCCATACTTGGTGGCTCTTCAGTTCAGCAGGCAGCGCGGCTCCAGATGGTCATCATGTTTATGACTTCTGCGTCCACAGCACTTGCATCGTTCATCACTACGATCATAACGCTTGCCATCGTCGTCGATAGCGAGGACCGCCTTCGCCCTGACCGCGTCGACGTGCGCGAGCATCCGGTCTGGCGTGCGAGGAACTGGCTTTTCAGCCGAGCATTGGACGGGGTGAAACGCGCCGTGCAGAGCTGTCGCGGGTTCAGACGCGAGGATGGACGGAATGGGACTGCGGAGACGAAGACGAAGACAAAGGGGCTACTGGGCTGATAGGCGGCTCATCTAGATCTATTAATTTTTTTTTTCCACTTTCTCAATAATCGCGCGGAGTCCATACTCTTTATTCAGATCCTATCGTGTGTGAACGATTGTATTATATCCCGATTCTGGAAGTCCATCAACATAGCATTCAGATGTTGTTACTACGTCAAAAGGTGTATAGCTTGATCACTAAATGCATGCGTTGACAATGACTGCCTAATCTTGGAAACCTGCTTGTTACATACTGTATGGTGGGGGATAGGGTGTGCACAGGAGGAGGACCGATGCAGATGCCAAGGCTTGATGACTTGATCAGAAATGTCCGTCGAAAACACCCTGACGCACATCTACCGACAGATGGGAATGGAATCTTAAATCAAGGGCTTATGATTTGAACGCCAGTGCAATGAGTATTGTAATCTCGGAGTCTGAAGTTCGTATCAATTGGTAGAGTGGAGTTACGGCACCCTGATTACTTCAATGCTTGCCAAGGTTGTCTAGAGCTCCGATCCCGTTGTGGTCGAGAATGGAGAGTTTTTCTGATTCCAATTCATGACCTTTGGGAATCGAGACTTTATCGAGGGGATAATCCATCATTACATTTCAGGAAGACAGTCCTCGAAAACGTCGCAGGAGATAACGACAGAATATAAAGGGATGGATAGATCTCGATATACCAGTGTAGAGTTACGTGGTGCCATGGACCTCGTAGACGTCGTCTCATAGACCCATCAGTCGCGCTTCGCGTCTTGTTAAAGCGAAATAGAATGCAGGTGAAGCCGGCATAAATGACAAAGGATGCCAGTGTCAAAGGCACCGAGATCACACGTCTATGAAACACCCTGAAATCAAATATAATAAAGCGATGAGTTACTAACCCCGAACGTCACAAGCCAGCTCAATGGAGGTGCTCTGGCGCACTTGAATAGAGCGGAGAAAACTCTGGTCCAAGGTTCAATTTTGCTGAACCGTAAAGTAATGGGCACTGGAAGTCGCCTTTTGTGCGTGGACTGTGGTGCGTTAAACGCATTGATAGTAAGAGAAGCTTGCTGATAGGGGTGAATATGCGAAGACGGGTCATTAGAATTTAGATGAACATGAAAAGGTGCGTATAAAGTGGTGACTGAACGTTCACTAGCGGAACCACATAGATTAAGTTAGGCTGCGCTTGAGCAATTGACAAAGATGCATCGACCAGACTGACATCTGTAGCGCTCCGCCGTTGAGGAATTCGCCTGCCGAGATTGGTAGCACTCGAGTAAACGAAGGGCATGGAGGTAGGCAGGCAGGTTAGCAAACCTTTAGCCGGGACATGATGTTCAGTAATAAGAATAATCTTTTTGGAGATACTAAACATGGGATCAGAAATTTGAGAACGAAGAATTCCATATACATTTTGGCACGATTCCTCATGCTTCCAGAAAATTTTGGGCGGATGTTCTGCTAGAAAGCTTCTAGTGCATATTTATGAATCCAAAGCAGTTTGACGCTCGGTGTTCATTGAAGATGGTTCGAGGTTCCTCTGGAAGTTTCCCAGACAGGTGTTATTTGAGCTTCATGCTGTAAGGTACTATCATACGAACAGGCTGACTGAAGCGCACTGCTTGTGGGAGTCGAACGCCTCCGAGTCAAGGATGGTTCTGAAGGGGGAGCAGAAATAGATATACCTCCGGGCCGCTTGCCAGTTGGTGAGTTATTCCTCCATGTGGTATTATATTAGTAGGAGCACCAGAAAAGATAGCCCAGTAAAAGCTCATAGACGCGTGTGTGGTCGTAAGCTCTATGTACTGATCCGAGAGAGAACAACAATCTTTTATGTAAAGTACAAACTCTGATTTCATGCTACGTAAGTACATACATATCATACGTCGAGAAAGACTTACCCATAGACTAGAATCTACTATGTAGTGCCGTCCTCGCTCTAACTTACCATACATACATTAATATTCAGTAGGGAGAACACCATGAACTCGTATCGAAGTGCATTGATATTAAATAGACATTAGAAATAAAAACACTTCGTGAATCATATCCACGGCGAGGTCCATATCCCATCAACCGACAATAAACTAGCAAAGGTATGAGAGGCCACAACACAAAGCCACATCTATGATAAAATCTGGAGATTGATTAGTCAGGTCTACCTGCAATAGTTTGGCATTTCACGTACAGCCAGAAGCACAACTGCAACGACGATGACGAGAATAATCATGAGACACGCTGCACGTCGCCCGGCTTTGCGTTGATACTCGGAAGCAGTAGAAAGCTCCTCGGCTGCCCCTTGGGTATCTACGGCGATAGAATACACGTTTGATTCGATGTTGTCTACGAAAAAGGGGGGAAAGAACAAAAGGCGGCGGTGAGCCCGTAATTATAATGGAAGTTATGTCACATACCAAGCATGCCGCCTTGTTGGTTGACGAGTGTCCCAAGGTCACGGAATATCTCCGATAGTTCATGTATACCGGACTCGATCTCTTGAATTTCCGCTTCTCGTTCTTGAATCAAAGACTCTTGGTACGCGAGTTCGTGCGGAGAAAGCTGTGATTGAAGAAGTTGAGCCTGACGTAGTCGGGGAGAAGCGCTTGGCTCTCGTTGGCGCAGCCTGTAGAACATGAGGCAATAGCACCTTCATGAGGGAAAAGTAACACACGTATCATCGTAGTGCTCGTCTTCTACTGCTATCTTCACCCCTTCTACGACTGTTCTCTGGCGCTCTGCGCTAAATTGCTGCGCTCTTTGAAATGCCACCAAAGACAATTGCAAGTCATGCGATATCTTCTGAACTGAGGTCTTGTGTTGAGGCTAGTACGTCCGATTCAGTCGACAAAAAGGTTAGTGTAGGATATTAATTTACGCTTGCCGTAGCTGTTGAGGCGATCTTCTTCAAGTCTTCAGAGCCTCGCTTGGCCATAGCCCTCGTCGTTTCGGTGAGGTCATGTCTGACTCATAATGCATTTAGTAACTAAATTGATAACTTGCTAGCAAGTAATACGCACAATGACTTCCTGATTGTGGCAGAGTCCTTTGTGGTGCCAAGTTGGTCGACCAGCTTGAGAATACCTTGTACATTTGAATTGATTTTGAACACTTGGAGTGAAAGTGACGATTGCAAGGAGAGAAACGCAGACTCTTCACGCGGCTGAAGCGCTGTCGAACTTGGTTGTCCCGTACGCGTAAAACCAGTTTCAATGTCCTGGAAGCTCATGACGGCACACGAGAGGGCTGAAGGAGGACAATACTTGGCAGTCAAGGTTTGCGGTCCTCACGCTACCCACGAAGCACAGTTACCCAAAGGAGTCCGAACCAAAAGGCGCTTACAAATCGTCAAAACTATATCCATAATGTGAGTTTCTCACGATATTCCCATTGAATGATATCATGATAGTTGAAACTTAGCTTGAGCTTGAGATCGATAGCAGGCTGTTACAGCTACTTTCATATCGATAGACCAGATTTCATTTTCCCCTCACCGCTTTTGTTTAGTTGTGGAGCTGTACAAACAAAAGGGTCCCGCCTGTTACGATATTTGGGCGCGCGAAGTATCCTAGAATGGCCACCTGTCCGACGCTCTGCCCGACAAAATTGCAGTACTCTTGAGACTTGCCGTCATGACTGGAAACCGCCATCGAATCTCAGCAATAGGCGACCATGTTTGCTCGTATGAAATCTAGTAGCATAGGACGAGCTACTCACAAGCCACCGAATTGTTAACTGAGTTTTTCGGCTCTCTCGTCTCACAGGCTAAAGTGGACGTCCTCGTCTGCTCACAGCAGCAGATGCTTCAGTAAGTGAATCAAGCCTGCAGTGCAGAGGTGGTAATTTCTCTAACTCCCTTACTAGTATCAGTTGTCATGTATCGAGCGCACTCCAGACCTATTGCTGTCTGAACTTCAATATATGCTAAGTCAGGCAATGAGTGTTGAAGTTTCTGAAGTCACCATTGAATGAACTATGAAAAGACATGGCTTCACAAATGTGTATGTAGTTTTTCACTAGTTGCATTTTATTCTGATTATCTCCTCTACTAGGTGTCCCATCTTTGCACAGACGCGCGAGAAGAAGTTGATAAAAGAAATGTCGAGGGGAAGCTGAAGTTGAATTTGACTGACACGTCCCCAAATCACTCCAGTATTCAACGGAATCGAGACAGTGATACCTGAAACAGCTGAAGGATCAGATTCTCAAGTTTTAGATGACTATAATGACAAAAGTTATTCTCTCACTGACAGACCGCTGACTCGGAGCTGGAACACAAAAAGGATGAGTCAAGATCTGCTGCGGTGGCATGTTTTCGACAACATGGATGAAGGAATGGGTGGGAAGCATATTAAACCAGTATCCAGCGCGAGGAAAGCACTGTTGAAGTATTCCTCGCTGCTCCTCTTCGTTAAGAGTAGAACTTTGAGAATAATTAGAATCAGACATGAGATTGTTGGGCATCCTGCACTTGACCAACAAGTCTTATATATGTTTGTCCATCAGTGGGGGGTGAACTTGGTCGGATCATCACTGAGACGGTTATTCAAAAGATGAGAAAGCCGTTATGCTAATGACCAGGCTGAGAGCATGGGGCCGAGTACTGCAAGCTCGAAGTCGCTTCCTGCTCTTATCGGTCACCGAGCTGCGTCTGCCACCTCTCGCAGCATACAACTATTGATTGACGATCTTGTGCTACCATGTATACTGCTATACTAACACTGAACTTGCACCACCATAAGGAATCAGCATGGTCAATTGTGAAGATAATAGTATAGCAGTATACATGGTAGCACAAGATCGTCAATAGTTGTATGCTGCGAGAGGTGGCAGACGCAGCTCGGTGACCGATAAGAGCAGGAAGCGACTTCGAGCTTGCCGATACTTCGCGCGCCGTAACAGGCGGGACCCTTTTGTTTGTACAGCTCCACAACTAAACAAAATGAAATCTGGTCTATTGATATGAAAGTAGCTGTAATTACATTGATGGATTGATCATGTGATCATACTGCTCACAGCATACATAAGCTGTATGTTACACCGCCACTGGCGGTCCTTGTACCTTCTCCGTGTTGATGACACACGGGTTGCTCATTTTCCCCTAGCTCTACGCAAATACCTTATGCGTGTTGCGATTGGAACTAAGATACCAGATGAATTGAGTCACTACACTCCGTCCGACACTAGCGCTTAACTTGAAGGACTCGTGATATGTGTTTCATGGCATGGTCTTATTTGAATTTCCGCATACAGTGATACATCGTCCTTTGACACCCAAGTATCAATTATAGGTGTGTCGCGGATATAAAAGATGTGCAGTGGCTTTTCGTTAACTGGCAGAGACCAGCACCTGCAGGTCTCGCTTTGTCTTCACACTTCTGTCAAGGATGGATACTGTGACCACCCATTCTATGACCTCGGATTCACTCCAGGCGTACGTGCTTACGTTGTCGTATTGCATCCCCTGACTTCATAATTCACCTTCTGTTAGTTTAGTCAACAGGCTATCGTACGTCTGATTCCCGTTATTCACCATCTTAACAACTGATATATCAATTTCAAGTTTGTAGCTATTGCAAGTTTCACAGTTCTGTGTTGGGATCACATAATCACCTTCGAGGATGAGGTATGTCTCATGAATATTCTACCTCGACAGCATGAATGAAATTAATCCAGGTAGCCTTGATCTGGTGTAAACCCAAACATGACCTTCGTAAGTATAGATTACCTTCTGACATCTTTGTCCACTCACTTCACCCCATATTCATATTTAGTTTGGTATCTATTTCTGCTGGTACGTGAGCTTTTATCTGACGTTTCCGAAAATACATCTTACTCTAAATTCAAGAATCGATATATCACGCCTCTGGGGTTTATCGTCAACATTATCGGTGAGCTCTCTTTCTCGTGTTATGTTACTCTTCGTTGAAATATAGTCAGCTTTAACCCGCCCCACCTGGACTTCAGAGGTAGGTAGCTGCTTTCTACGGTATCTCAAAAAATATAATCATATCATTGTCTTAGAAGTAGGTAACTTCGAGATCTAAAATGACTGACACTTGGCATTAAACTGCTGTTAAGCTGCAGAAATTTTATGAGATATGAAGGGGCCATGACAATCATTGGTATCAGTATAGCGCAACTGATCATGCTGGTACGGTGAGCCACTTCAAGGGGATGGTAGTTGGTGCGTCTGACGACTGTTTTAGGATTTATGCTTTATATCAAGGGTTCAAACCTGCTACTGCGATACCGGGTCTCCTCTTTTTAGTCTGGTTTGCACTTGAGGTGTATGCCATGGCTCGTGGCGGAAGTGAGTATCCCTGTTATACGTGCAGACAGTAGTGATATCATACCCGTCTAGTGGTTTCCATTTCTCAACAGGTACACTGTAAGCACTATTGCCCGATATAGTAATTTCTCGCTGATTTCTCTGCTAGCCTGCCATGGGGTCCACGACTTGCCGCTGTACGACTTCTTGTCCTGTTAGTTTGTTGATCACTCATCACATGGTGACATCAGGGCGATAATTGCTGCTCGGGCATGGATGCCTTTGACATATGACTCATCTGTCTTTGCCATGACCCTATGGCGCACCCTCTGGAATAAAGAAGCTGCACCAATCAAGCTGAAAATGCTATGTAATGGTACATTATACTATACGTGTGTATATTTCTCCATTCAAGTTAACTACTCAACCTGTTGATCGAGTAGTGTCATTTGCCCTGCCAATCTAGCGCTGACCGTGATGATCGTACGAGCACCCCCGGGTCAGAAAGGCGTTGCTGCTCAGTAAGTCTGCTCTAGCGTTGTGTCCGTGCCTGCAATGATCCATACCTATTCACTAGATTAGTGTTTTTGTAAGATTCTCAGTCAATCATTATCATTCTGCTGCCATACTGAATAATTCTGTGGTCTTGTTATTAGGTTGACAGTAAGTTGATAGACAGGCAAGAAATCACACTCGATTGACCTTTTCTCTTAATGTAGGTTGTGATGACGTCGCGAGTCACAATAAGTCTTAGAAAGCCACTAGACTCACCGCCACCACTTCATATCTCCTGTGATCAACAACGAAATTATTCTATACACTCTCCAACCCTGTCAAAGCCTGTTGCAGCCTTACTTGAACCCCGGGAAACGCTCAATCTACAGCTTCAACCACAATGCTCGACAGTTGATGACTCATCCCTCTTAATGGACACGGACGATGTACAATTTTTAGGAGATAGACCGCCCAATAGGCCTTGTGCTGATGTAGAGTCACAGCGATGCTATGATCATGATTTATCTCAATAATCTTACCGGATCGTTCTATTCAACATATTTCTGTCCTGCGTACTCAGGGAGCATGTGTTGTTCTCACTGTTCACAGCAGTTAGTCGGACAACCCGTGATAATGCGAGCGCCAGAATAGTCAAGTTTTGTTTTGTTCTGTACTTCATTTTTCTTTTCACGAGTAGCAAGAAAGTGCACTTCAACGTCATGGCCTCTTTGCGTAGTACCTGTTTTAACTCTCATCTTGGATGACCGAACGCCTATTCACATCTAGTCGTGGGTGCAGGTGCAACTACATGATCACGTTCTCGTCTATCATTTCATTCTGTCAAGCAAATCTATGCTGAGGCTGTTACTTCAGTTCACGTACATTTACTTAACAGTCACTGCCTGGCGACTTTTGCTCTTCAGCACGAGATCATTACAAGTTGATGGTGGTGTATATTTATCATCTCAATTGACAAACAATGGGTGTTGGGCGTCACACACGACCCAGCCTCCTTGATCAAACCCTCGTAGTGTACTGCGGCCATCGCCAATTGATCGGATACGTGGTACCACAATAGGTATTCGGATTGATGCGCAATGAATGATGCGGCCGACTCAGTGTAGCCAAACCTGATGAACACCCCCGCCTACGTGGGAGGGCGTGGAGAGTCTGATGAGTCTAAGATAGTGCCGCTAGCATCAATTCGCGAGAAAAATAATTTTTTTGTGATACACTCTCGAGTATCAAAGCGCAAGTACGGAACACCAAAATCCTCACGAACATCAGGAAAACGTAATTCCATGAACGTGTAAGCAAAGGCCTAAGATCTCTTTTGAACCTGAAGCCCTGTCATGTTCTGTCGGAATTGGCACCTCTAGAAGCTGCTCCAGCTGCCCTACGCCGCTGTGCTTGACAGAGAATAAGTAAAGTGGGCCATTTGTAGGAGTCGAAATAAATGATTGGGATCAGAACCAGATCCGATGATCTATTGGCAAGTTGTCGGTTTCTCCGGCATGTTTCCTCCTATTGAGGAAGGAAAATATTTTGCAAGGGAGAAAGAGTTGACAAGGAATGCACAATCGTATTTGATATCGTGGCAGACAGTAACCACGAAACCAAGAACGATCATGCATTACTTGGACTAAATTCCACAACGCACTGCTGGAACGATGTGTCGTTGGGTTCGTGGAACAGGTAAGTAGAACAAAATGAAAACCTGCACGCGTCGTTGAACCAGTTCGAGTCAAAGGGTCATAATAAGCTGCTGACCCTCTTGAAACATCGAGGCATGTAAAGACGGGAATCCAAGTTTGTGCCACTCTGGTATGGATGTCCGCAAACAGTATTAATCTTGTCGTTTCCAGCGACTGTATCATGAACGTAGCAATGCCACTATGAAGGTAATATGAATCTGTGGAAGGTTGTTTGGTTATATTTGCTCTGAGGCTTACAACTAGCAAACTCTATTTCTTGTATCAACACATTAGGCAGGCTAGGACACCTCAAGACCGTCAAGACCGTCAAGATCAACGACAATGGCCTCAAGACCCACCGTTACCGTCCAATCCGTCTCCGGAGGTCTGTACTCACTGTTTGGCTCGCTATCCGTCCATACTAAAGTCTATCTCATGTAGAGGCTTCGACCTCCCTTCCCCTTCCTGCCGTCCTCACAGCTCCCATCAGGCTTGATGTAGTCGCCCAGGTTCACAGTGCGTAAAAAGTGTTTTGCACTTGATCAAAAATATGACATGATTTCAGAGAGCATGGCTAAGAACAGGCGTCAGGCTTACGCTGTCAGCGAGAAGGCCGGCCACCAGACTTCGGCTGAGTCCTGGGGTACTGGTCGCGCTGTTGCGCGTATTCCTCGTGTTGGTGGTGGTGGTACCCACCGCTCTGGTCAGGTGCGTAGATAGGGCATGCGATCTCTGATCTTGCATCATTGACAATGTATCCTCAGGCTGCCTTTGGAAACATGTGCCGTGGCGGTCGCATGTTCGCCCCCACTAAGACTTGGCGCAAATGGCACGTCAAGGTCAACCAAAATCAGCGTCGCTTCGCTACCGTCTCTGCACTCGCAGCTTCGGCGCTCCCATCTCTTGTTCTCGCCCGTGGTCACCGTATCGAGCAAATCGCTGAGGTTCCTCTTGTCGTTGAGAACGCAGCTGAGTCCTTCAAGAAAACTAAGGAGGCTATAACTCTCCTCCAGGCATTGAATGCATACACGGATGTTACAAAGGTCTCCAACTCGCGTAAACTTCGTGCAGGAAAGGGCAAGATGCGCAACCGCCGTTACCGCCAACGTCGTGGCCCTCTTGTTGTTTTCAAGGAGGACAACGGCATTGTCCAGGCATTCCGTAACTTGCCTGGTGTCGAACTTGTCAACGTCCAAAGGTTGAACCTGCTCCAACTTGCTCCTGGTGGACACATTGGCCGCTTCGTCATCTGGACAGAGGGTGCCTTCAGCCTCCTTGATGAGGTGTTCGGTACCTTCGACAAAACATCCTCGTACAAGAAGGACTACCTGTGCGTCTCGTATGCAGTGCCTTATTGCTCGACTAATTGTTGTATATAGCCTTCCCACCGCTAAGATCTCCAACCCCGACGTCACTCGTCTTATCAACAGCACTGAGATTCAATCTGTTGTCCGCCCCGCAGGTCCCAGGGTCCAGAAACGCCCATGGACGCAGAAGAAGAATCCTCTCGTCAACAAGGGCGTCCTCTTCCGCATGAACCCTTATGCCAAGACCCTCCGCAGACAAGAGTTGCGTATGTATCTTATCTACCTTTCCTCCATTAAAATGGATGACTCATGCATTATGTTGACGTATTACAGTCAAGCAGGAGCGTGTCAAGGCACAAAAAGACAAGAGGGGAAAGAAGGCCAAGGGCTCCTCTGCTGGAGAGGCTTTCCTCAGCACGTTGTTCGCTCCTTGAGTGTATTAAAGATATGGTTACCTACATCTACGTCGACTGTCCTCGCATGCCCTTATGCATTCATGCCATGCAAAGATTTTCAATCATGGAAACTCTACTTTGCCAGTAATTTTGATCATTTTCGGAAGTGTTTCCCATTTGGTCGGAGTTATCTTCTGTCGAGTCAAAGTGGACGTGGTCCAGTACTCTGACAATGCCTAAGTTTTTATCCCCTGTTCATTGTACTTGCCCGGCAGAGCGTGGAATTTGCGCCTTTGATAAATTTCAAACAGGTACAAGACCTCACAAGACTCGCTTCAATTGTAAAAAACAATGCATGGTGAGTCCTTGCATGTAATATACGTCGTGTGTCCAACGTGTATCCTGCTGAGTCGACAAAAGCTCTTGTCAGGAACGGTCACTAGCTGGCGTGGGACTTCTGGGTTCAAGCAAAATTGTAAGTTCAAACCATACTACCACACGGTCATACGCTGCTACATTGATATCTTGCGATGATCATCTATGACAGGCGTGGATTCAGTTCCTTTTGGCTTTGTTTCATATCTGATCAGGACAAGAAACAAACTTTGTCAAAATTCATCCGACGGACATTGTTGAAGTCTCGAACATGATCATGATGGATAATCTAAGAAGTTCACTGCCAAGATAATCATTTTATTGCGGTGCGCGGGATTCTCTATTTCGAGCTAGCACTGGCGGCAGGACGCGACAAAAATCCCATCATTGTGATTGGCACTGCCTCACGTGAGGATACATCGTGCTGCACTGCGCACGTATCAGTAACTCTTCGCAATTCATAAGGAGAATCTTGCAACCTTTCGCCATCACTTCTTCAGCCATGGCAACCTCAAAATTGGCCGACTACATTATTACCGAGACTGCATTGCTTCACTCTACAAAAGTTACCATCGTCTCAGCGGCTCTAATTGTCTACGACCATGTAATAACGTTCGATCAAGAGGTCAGTATCCTGCTCCTAACAGGACAATAAGTCATTGACTGACGACGGATGCAGGTGGATCTGTTTTGGACCGGTCGACGGGATTCGTCAAGATTCTTCTATCTCAGCGTGAAATACGTCCCACTCTACAGTGCAATATCTCTCTGATTGTTCATCTGCAGATACGATACTTAGGTCTCATTCAAGCATGGTGAGCACCAAACGTCTAACTAGTATGATCGCCCCTCATAATCTCTCAGTATTTCAGTATACGGTAAGGAATGTTCTTATAGCAAATGTGATCTCTCATTTCATGTGATCTCAGTGCATTTTCATTCCAAAACTACAGTAAGTGATCATTGATGAGATGTTCTTGGTGTCCCAAGTGACTCAGGTCACTCGCAGATGTGAGCCTTGCTAGCTCCCGTTGTCGCCCAAGGCTCCACACTGATTAATAACCAAGCTTCAAGGCATTGCTTATTGGGAATATCTCGTTGATAGCTCTGGGTGCGATACTGTGCCAAGGTACGCAGCTTGAAATCTGTTGATGCATCTATCAACGACCTCCTAAGCTGTCATTGCTCTCCGTGTTTGGTACCTTTTCGCGAGGAACAAGCAAATTCGAATATTTGCTGCGTCGCTATTTATCGTGTGCTCGGCGCTCACTATAGCGTTGACCAGCTCTCTCTTCAATCCACTTTATCAGGAAGCGATACATCCAAGTTTCACCAGGAACCCCACAATTTTAGCCCTTGTGTATGTGCCTGCCTTTGTAGACCATAGCGTGCTTTTCGCCCTCAAGGTATATAGGTATGCGACGAGCGACCGATTCCAGAGACGCTCTTCGCTTCTGGAAGGTTTTTTAAAAGAGTACGCCCTTGACCGTGCAACTACTCGCATCAAATACTCACTACGTGCATTCTCAGGGGATTGATCATGTATGCATGCGCAACGGGTAAGCACTCAAGTTCAGTATCAACTTTCACACCTGTCATACTATAACTCAGGATCGCTACTGTACACAATCATCGCTCTTTCATCACCCGACGTTTCGCAGCTGGATGTGTGTAGTCTCAATCTGTCTCTTGCTCTACCTCGGTCACTTATTATTATCTAGTTTTACTACACAGGTCTACAAGGCGGGTGGGTTGCTCTCATGGCTCGTTCATGAAATCATGAAACCAATTAATTATTCAGCTTTGTCGTCGGTGCAACTATTGTCTCCGTCTGTCACGCATTACTTGGCATCCGATCTATATCCGCGACGCTTCACGTAGATCCGGCGTGGCTCCTCAACCACGCAGAACTCAGTCGTGTGCGATGGACCAAGGGAAATAGTGAAGGCGAGATCTTTGTCGAACTAGATAGTTCCGGCAACACGGAACTCCCCATGGCGAATATTTCTCACACGCTGGCCCCCGATACGGTATTTCATTGACAGCAACTTCGATGTCCCACGAGGAGCTACGAGGTGAGACTCGTCGCTATGTTCTGGCTAATTAATTCAGCTTTAAATCAGTGAACGTTCTAAACGTGCTGGTTCAACGTGCTGAAATTTCAGCTATACGTATTTAATATACATTGCTGCACTGCATACCTCATGAAAATAGGATTTACTGGACTTCAAGTTGTACACTAATCGAGTGCTTTCCGCATTACTCTATTACATGCGAGATAGAAGTCATTGTGGGAGAGAGCAAGGCAAGCGTGCATGGACTTCTACCTACTCCTAATGGACATGCATCATTGGCGAATCGGCGATCCTTTTACTAATGCCGTGACTCAGCTGATGATGCGAGTAGCAAAGATACATCATGACAGCGTCTGGACTCGTTTGGAACGGATACTTTGATAAAGGATGCTAAACACAATTGGATGCTATATTCATCTCTCCTTTTCGAGCAGGTCAACGTGTAGTACGAGGTTACAGCCTCAGCCTCCGGATGGATATATGGTTTATAGGGTCCACATTAACTCTTCGATGCGACTCCCCGGAACGGTGCTTTCTGTAGGCATTCGAGGACCTATCTACAATTCACCATGTCCACAAACTGGCAGGCAGAGAAGTCGGCCAGTGTTGCCTCCACACAATTGGCCGTAGCGTCACTCACTCTAATAGTGTACGACCATATCATCACATTCGGTCAAGAGGTATCATCGTCCCTATCATCGATAGAAATCTCACACTGATCTACGTTTAGGTAACCTTCTTCTGGTCTGGACCATGGTCAGCTTCAAGAATACTATATCTCAGTGTAATGTCGTTGATGAATTGTATCTTGCTGCCAGTGCTTATTCGTGAATTCAATAGATCCGATATTTGACTCTAGCAGAAATGATGTGCGTGTGTGATTCCATCTGATAACATCGCGCCAGTTGACGAGATTGCTTAGTATCGTGATTTATGGTCCGTCAGCGTGAATATACGTATCATTGGCATGGCTCTAACAACTCTGCCGAATAGGAAACGTCATGACTCCTAGTCCTACCGTGAGTGCTTCTCAAGATCGTTTCTTCGTCCAGTGTCTTACGTAGAGCTTTCCACAGGAGTGAGTTGTGCGTGACATGGCTACAACAAACCAGTTCACGTAGGGAAAATAGGTTGAACTGGATTTTAATCACAGATTTCGCCCTCGTGTTCGTAGTCTTGGAACTCTGCCAATGTTCGTCTATGTGCATTCATTTATCACACTGAATTAACATATGTGCGCAGGTGTAGTAACATTGCGAGTATGGCATCTATTTTACCGAAGTCGTTTCATCAGAGGACTGGCAATTGTGATTATGATCGCTTCCGCGGCAGGAGTTGCAACCGCTGGTGGTGCCGCGTTTAATGCCATCAAGACTGCCATGTACGAGCTATCCGACCCATCGTTCATAAAGGGCAACCCTAGAATGTTATTCGTGATATACCTGCCAGCCTTGGTCGTCCATACGACCATGTTATCATTAACGATATATCGTTTTGTCATTAGCTCAACAGCCTTGCCGGGGCGCGGGATTGTCCACCGATTCTTAAAAGAGTAGGTCACTCCTGTCGGCCACAGGCTCTAAGCTAATGTTTGCTTAGAGGACTGTTCATGTATGTATTTGCAGCCGGTGAACATATCTTATTTCTTCTCGTTTTGCAGACAGGCTAAAGTAAATCACAGGAACGATAGTGTACGAAATCGTCGCTCTTTCTCTGACTAAACCAAGCGACATACCCGTAAGTTTCGTAACCATAGTTACATGACTCACTGAGGTCCGAAATCGTTGCTAGGTTTACTTTTCAGCGCTGGGGGGAGAGTAAGGTCATCTCGTTCTTTATTATTCATCGAAGCTCAAGAGCAACGTCTACGTTCCAGAATAGCAGTGGCAGCTACAGTCGTCTCCGTCTGTCGCGCGATGCTAAGCATACGTTCCTTGGCTGCAACCTGCCACGTCGATCCAGCATGGTTGCTCAACCATGCTGAACTCAGTCGAGTCCAATGGAGGAGAGGGACCAGTGAAGGAGAAATTTTCGTTGAAGTCAACGAGATGGATGTAGTCCTCTCCTGCAGATCGCAACCGTCACCTGATGTGCAAACGGAGCATCCATGCAGTGTTTAAGAACGATTCCAGTCGCATCGTCTTAACAGTCATGATTTTGCTCCAATCATGATAGTTCACCTGAAATTTGCCTCGTGAGGTGTCATGCACTAGGCGGGTGGGTGACTAAAAGCATACTGTGAGCCTTCAAGTTGGCTCATCATGAGTCGCGCTCGGCGTACTCGCGGCTGATTGGATACCACACGCTATATTTAGTTTATCACTGCTTATCCTTATATATACAACACCGTTCATGTATCTATATTTTATCTTATGCTCTTCCGCTTTACTGCCGTCCGTTACCATCGACATGACAGCCTTCCATACGGTGGTTGTGTTGTATGAAATAGTATCTAGTACGGCTTGATACGGGATGAAGTCCTAGTTGTCTATGCAGGTACTGTTGAGGTATGAATGCAAATGTGTCCAAAATCCTCGTTCTTCGCAGTTACAACATCTCCAACATCCTGATATCAACAATGTCATCAACAGGAGCTATGTTCTTGACTTGCGCAATGATATTGTTTTGCGAAGAAATTCACTTACACTCCCCAATACGCTGCTGGGCTAGCAAAGGTGCACCAAAATGCTAGCGGAAGCGAATGAGTACTCTCAACTCTCGAGCAGCTAGTTCATTGTCTCTGGAAACCCAGCCGATCTGATGGTTTGTCGAGGACACAGGGCAGGGGGACACATGCCCAGGCCAATCATCCATGCCCTATGTCTCATTCGCAAAGTCAAGCAGCCCAAGACCATGACGATTACATGGATGGATGAGCAAGAATGTTCGCAGAGTGGGCCGTGCGAGAGAATTCAGTGTCTCTTCCATGGAAATCAATAGGTCTTGTAGCCCGTTTGCCTTGAGGTCGTAAGTGAAGCATCTGTCCCGTCTTGACCAGGCCTCCACCTGACCTCTGGGAGATGAAATGCAATGCAAGGAAATTGCAGTCTTGTTTTCGCGAGATGAGGAATGCTGACGTTGGTAACTTGGAGGAAGATTATAGTTTCGAGGCCAACTCCATGGCCACAGCACGTTGCAGTGTGGAGGCCGATGTCTTCAGATAGATATTGCAACGTTAATGTGCATAGCAGAGCTTTGTATGAGGGAATGTCGGCTAGCAGACAACTATTGAAGCTGGATGGCTGACCCACACAGAGATGAGTCACTTGAATGAGCTCCTGCAGATGCCCAACCAAAAGTGGTAATGTTTTCCCATTGGCCGGAGTCGGCCGCCGGACACCTGAGTTCAGTACCCATTGCATCTTCTAACACCTGCATGATGCTGACAGACTCCTTGTGGTTGTATGAACGGTCGTCGACATATGGGGGTCCAATTTTATTTGTGGAATAGAACAATTGTTAGGAGCGAGAAACTCCGGAGTCCTGAACGATCCGAGTCTATCCTCGGGTGATCCAAGCACTGTTTGCGATCGCGCCAGACCGCAAGGAAGGCAGGATATCTGATAGGCATGATAAACGCTGGTTCTGCAACCTTGCCGCTCTTATCGATAGTGCAAATCGCACCAGTCATGAGTTGGCACATATGCAAGATAAAATTAAGAATATAGCGTGTTTCGGGCATAGGATGGGCAATTTCCGTAGTGTGTTCCCGTCTGTGGGTGTGGGAGCAGTGGAACTCGAGCAGAAAAACCATAACAACGTGTGCACGAACGGCATCGGAATATTTATGCCGTATGCTTGGCTGACTCCTCGGCGGTGTCCGAGTCTGCACCGCTTCAGCATGTCTGCAAGGCTCCGTCACCCAAAGTACTGGATCTGAGGCCATGCTGAGGTGCAGCGGGCCGAGAATAATATTAATCTTTTTTAAGATAACTGTTGGTAATGCGCCTTAAAATTAGCCACGCACTCACCATCTCATTCACTTGTGTCCTCCAGAATCCGACCTTAACTCTATCTACAGTCATCGATGATATGGCGTGCTTCGCAAAAGATAATAAGGATTGTAAGCCTATTAGTGCAAATAGTTTATTTCTGAAGGTGTTGGGTATGTGTGGATTATAGGCAAATAAACCACGCACCTTTCTTTCCAGAACCACGATTTCTGGGTGCAGAGCGCTGATCTCTGGGTAAAGAGGAACACTAAAGGTGACTGTCTCCTCATCAATTGAGACTGCTGCTACATACCTGCTCATCAGCCTGAGCGTCCAAAACAGCCCTATTACTGCTGTCCATGGTGCCGGTGATGCATTGATGGCACCGAGCAGGACTTCGGCAAAGTTTGTGGTTGTGTGATGCCACACGTGATAGTCATATGATCGCGACATGAACAAATATTACTTATGACGTCTGATCTCAAGTTATCTACAGTGTAAGTCACCAAGGGACGGCAACTCTGGCTGCAGTTATGATCCATATGAGTCTAGATTAAAATTTTGATAGGAAACATAGACAAAAGGAGCGTAAATCTAAATTTCCGAAATTTCACCTGATTACGTAATTGTTCACTTTTGCTGTCAAATGCCTCCTCCACCAAAAGACAGAAGCAAGCGAAGCAGCAGTATGCTGCATCATCGAGGCGCTTTGACAATGGGCTGATAGAAAATGTTTTGGAAGTCTTTCTGGACCCAGACTATGTTCTTGTCTCAGATGCCGAAAGTGAAGCAGACTCCGAGTCCAACTTTAATGGAGCATTGTCATTCAGTCTCATAGATGGTGATATAGCCGAGGCATTAGACAACGAGAGCGAGTCAGATGATGAAGCAGCTATGTAGATTGTGGTCCATGCCACGGGAGAGAAGCAGAAGAGTAGAGAAGACTTACTTGACACACTGGCTGGGTTCGAGGCTGAAGAGACAGTAGATTATGCAGAGGAGTGTGCACAGAGGGCAGCAGCATCTTGTCATGAATTCAGTGAGTATTATCAACCAGTGCACTGATGTACATTGAAACTTTTGCCGTTAGGAAATACAAATCACATCGTCGGTGCAGTCCTACATTGATGATGAGTTTGGGCGTTCTCGTCGAGTTTCGCGGAGTCGGCCGTCAGATGCCGTATACCAAAATAGGAAACTCCGACAAGCTCGGCTCGAAGTTCATTTTGAAACTTTGAGTTTTTTGAAAAAGTATTCTGATAGACTTACTATGCTACTCTAACGTAGCACATTTGTAATGTTTTCAAGACAAAATAAGTTTTTCTGAAGAATTACAAGTTTTGATGTCGGTAGTTGCCGCTTTTGAGTGACTTACACTGTAGCTTGTTTGTATACGAGACAATATATAATACGATATCGAGACTACAAAATTCCAGGAATACTGTTCATGTGAAGGTGTCATCAAAGGCACGAGATGAATATGTGCCATGCTCCGCAGCTATAATATCTCCAGCGTCCTGATATCCATCATGTTATTGACAGAAGCCATGTCCCTGACTTGTGTGGTGATATTTTTATCTGAAGCAATTCTCTTATACTCTCCGCCCAACTGCTGTGCTAGCAAAAGTGCGCGAAACGGCTGCTCGAGGTGAACGATCAACCTCAACTCTCGCGTAGCAGGCTCGGTGTGTCTAGGATAGCCGCCGAACGTATCATTTGACAGAGACCCAGGTTCGGGCCAATCTTCTACGCTCTGCATCTCGCCTGCGGAGTTAATCAGTCTGAGATCATACCGATTCCACGGACGAACGAGCAAGAATGTCTGCTCAGTATGTTTTGCAGGCGAGAATTGCACTAGCTTGTCTTCTGTTGTGATCAGCAGGTCCCGTAGCCCGTCTGCCTTGACTTCGTATGTGAAATTTTTAGCCCCGTCTCCACCAGGACTCTGTTTGACTTCTGTGAGAGGAAATGCGATGCAGGGCAATTGCAGTCTGCCATTTGCGAAATGAGGAAGACCGAGGTTCTCAAGGGTGGTATATAAGTTCAAAGCTGACTCCACAGCCACAATATTTTTTTGCAGCGTGGAGATTGACATCTGCATATCGTGTTCAGATAGAGGTGCAAGTGGTAGAGCCTTGTATGAGGAAATCTCGGCTGGGAGACAGCTGTTGAAGCTAGATGATTGTCCCACCCAATCAAGAACTGTGATGTCGCCCGAATGAGCTATGATCTCCTGCAAGAGTCGTCCGAGCGCGTCCTGTCTTTTCTCTCCATGGACTACAGGCAGGTAAACACCAAATAGCGAATATGCGATATCTTCCTCTCTCGTGGTTTTACGGTTTGACGCCCATCGGAGTTTCTCTCGAGCATCTCTCATCCCTGGGCGGAAGGCGACGAGCGCCTGCGTGTTTATGCTAGTTGAACGCTCCAACTCCTGCGTGATAGCGACAGACTTCTTGTGATTGCGTGAGCGTTCGTCGAGATATAGGGTCCAATCTTCTTGATAGAAGAGGACAATTTCAGGAGCGAGGAACTCAAGGATAGTCCGTCCTCGCGTGTTCCAAGCGCTATTTGCGAGCGCGCCCGACATTGACGAAGAAAGGACATCAGATAGGTAGACGATGGTAAGCGCTGAGAAGTGATACCAGGTGAACATGGAATGGACTGATTCTTCGAGCCCGACATGTTCGTTCTGGTCGATGCAGCATGTGTCGCTCCACGCCCAACGATGCCCCGCATCGTGTGCAACTTTGCAGAACTTCTGCAAATGCCCGGTAGTTCCGACCGGATCCAAGTCGTATACGTTCCTGTCCTCGATGTTGTGCAGTAGCGGCTCATCGCTTTCCCATCTATGGGACAACATGACCCAACCGAAGTACTTTGCGACCGCTCCTTTGATGGGCTCTGTTTGGAGGGGCGCATGCATGTCGAATGAATGCAAAAGCTCTTTGTACTCTGTACTCTCCGTGAATGCGTCGATCTGCGCATCTCGATTGCACAAACGTCCAGTAAAGGTGTTGATCAGACGGAGGGGGGCGTTTTTCAGCTGGGCATCAATGGCTTGTCGAATAGCATCTTTGACTTCAGATGGACTGACATATTGGCGGCGTAGCTCTGCAAGAAATATAAGTCGTCTTCAAGTCAGCGCTTGAATTGTTTGGGCTTACGTCGTATCTGTGGGTCGGGTGCATCATTCAACATGGAGAGCATGATTGTAATAGCCTCAAATGCTTCATCATAGTGTTGTACTCCACGAAGCGCTGCATGCTTCAATTCGTATCCAAGATAAGACAAAGGATTGAGCTCAATGACCTGCGAATATCGTCACATTTGTCAAATCAATGATAGATGTCGTCCGCACCTTTTCCGCGTCCGAAAGGGCCTTTTCATAGAGTTTTTGTCCCAACTTCACCTTACTGCGATGCGCAAAGTATGAGGAGTCCGTCCCGAATGCTGCGGAAAGTGTGCTCTCGATGGACCGGAGTTGAAGATTCCCATAACAGTCTCCACCCGCGAGCAGTTCTCCACTGGGAGAAATTGCGACGCAGAAAACTGGTGCGGTGTGTTCGAACGTCTGTCCTATCTGCTGGTGTGAATTTGTGCTCCACAGGCGCACAGTCTTATCATCCGAAGCAGTTGCGATGAAAGAACCATCAGAAGAAATGGCAAGTGACTTGATGGAGGAAGTGTGACTAGTGCAAGGTTGACCGATCTGGGTTCCATTCGATGAGTCCCAGAACTTGAATGTTTTGTCGTGCGATGCAGAGACAAGTTGCTGGCCGTCAGGTGACCACACAACACTGAAAACCCAATACTGATGAGCGTCGATATTGAGAAGAAGCTCGGCGTTATCGGTGCTCCAAATCCGAACGGTACCGTAGGATCCGCCGGATGCTAATTTTAGCCCATCAGAGCTGAAGGCCACACTTAACACTGAACCCTGAAAACTCTGGAATGTTGAGAGGACAGCGCCAGTCTCCACATTCCACATAATCACTGTTTCATCCTCTGACCCACTTGCGAGTCTCTTTCCATCGGAGGAGAAGCACACGGAGGAAACCCACTGCGTATGCAGTTTGAATACCATCCGATGTCTACTATCGACATCCCAGATGAGGATGGCTCCATCTCCTCCACCACTCGCAATTCGCCTATCATCGGGCGATACAGCGAGTGATACCACCCAGTCACTGTGTCCCTCTAATGGATCTCCCATCAATTCTCTTTTCTCCACGTCCCAGATTTGCAGGGTTTTATGCTTGGAAGCAGTGACGATTCGTCGACCGTCTTTGAAGAACACGACTATGGACATTTTCTTCATATGCACTCGCATCGTTTGTGTGGGCGCCGACTTGGTTGTCTGCGCTGACTGGATTGCCTGTGCCGACTGGGTTGTTTGCGCCGACTGCTGGGTTGTCTGTGCTTCTGACTGGGTTGTCTGCGCCGACTGGGTTGTCTGCACCGACTGTGTTGTCTGTATCGACTGGGTCCTCTTCGGTATTGCGTGCTTTATCACAGCAAGGTATGCTCTTCTAACGAAATTCAGTAATCCTGACATATCGCTACACAGGAGGTACACAGTCAGTAACGTTTGAAGTTGACGAGGAACGTACTATATTCGTTTAGTCGTCGACCTTCTGTGTACTGAGAGGTCGTGAGGAGAGTTGGATTTCTGCCCATGACCTAACTCATGTAGGCTTTTTATACGTTGTTGGTCCGATAACCACGTTGCTACAATGTGGATCTCATCTCGCTCCTTCCAGGACCCGAGTCTCCGTAAACGCCTATCATATCCAATTCCTCCATTCTGTTCATAGCAAATCTTTCATAGTACTTTCTCCCGAGGAATATAATGGAAGAAATATGCTTGCCGTATACCCCGAAATCTCAGTTTCTATCAAGCGGTCCCTCAGGTAGAACTATTCCTCCCAGACGCAATAAATATCATAAATTCATTCGAATCACTTCTCGCGATGGATATCTGGAACTACGCATGCAGTCGAAAACGAGCGAGCGATGGCTTAGCCTATCTCCATCTCTCAAAGACTGTCGTCAAAAACATGATCATTGATTGAATACTTTTCCAGCACTAGTGTGAGGAACTCACCTCAATAATAGACTTTATTTCACTGGTTCTGGTGCTGCAGCGCTGAAAAGCGGGTATGAGCTTTCTTATAATAGTTGCGATCTGAATACTAAAGCTGTGATACTATCTATCTGACCCAGAAGTCAGGGCTGCTAACTGTCGATGTCTTACCTATTAGCTCTGGAGTAGATTTGGAAGAGACGGAATCAACCCTCGTTACGTCGTTTTATTGGATGATTTAGCATATTACTGTCATTTTAACACAGGACACTTCATCATCTAACGTTAGGCTCTCCACTGAAGGCCGTAGTGTTACAAGGCAGCACAAGACCATTGCATCAATTAGATTCTCATTCACGAATGATACCATCAGTCACCTATGCTGGTCTACAATGGGTCTACGAAACTGATATCTAGTACTTACGTGTAATCCTTCAACCTTCGCCACAACTTCTGATACACCAGTATTCTGTAATAAATAAAAGCAAATAGCCATTACAGTCCATGTTCACTAAAGCTCCACGAAAACCGTATATTTCACAGCATAGCAGCAGCAACTACAGTTGTTTCTGTCTGTCGCGTGATGTCACCTAACTTGTATAATCAGAACACCATCGCTGGCTTCTTGATAAACGCATTCTTGGTGAAACGAGATGTCATTGCGGCGAGGGTGGAAAGTACCGGGGAACTAGTGAAAAACAAAGTCACATATAATTACATCGTGTAAAACATTATCCCTTCGATCGAAATGGTCGGAATTAATGATCATATATCTCCCTTCCGGAGCCTTGGAGTGATGCTACACGGAAAGGGAAGTGGGTGACTAAAGAAGTCTTATGAGCTGAGACACAAAGGAAGGGGAGTGAACACACGTTGCCATACCACCGGACCATTGTGGTTCGAACTCAATCGTCTCCCCGTCCGCACCGACTCGTTTCGAAAATTTGAATATAGCAAGTAGGCAAGCTAATGCTATCCACACAGATGCATCTGCAAAATATCGACCAACGCAAATCCTATATAGCATTGCAAGAATATTCAATATCATATGAAAGGAAGAGACATGATAACAAACCTTCTCCCAAATCCAAAGGCCATGTCGACGGTGTCATCATTGAGGTTGCCATCAGCATCCAGGAAGCGCTCGGGTGAGAACTGCGAAGGATTTGGGTATTTCTCTTCATTTTGTGACATTGCCCTACAAAGCACTTAGCCTCTAGGTGATCTCTTAAACATGCAGACTTACCACACATTCGGTACAATGGTAGCACCTGTTTACGAAGTTGGCAAGGAACTTCATCAGAAAACATGAAAGTTCGTACCTTTGGGAATATAGTATCCCTCGTAAACATCACTATCTAGCGACGCATGCATGACTGCTACACGATTCGGTAAGAAATGGACAAGCGCCTGAAAACCGCACACGTACATAGGGGCAAAATTGGGTGCCAACGAAGAGTTTCCCGGAGGATAGCATCGATATATTGCAGGGACGATCTATCTTCGAAAGTCGGCAACCTTGACGTGCCAACGACGGCATCAATCACAGTCTGGGCTTTCACTTGTACTTCTGGGAAGAGCACCATGGCAAGGATGAATACTTGCAATATTGAACCCGTCTAAGCAAAAATTAAAGCAGTGCAAGATGGATCTCTTGAAAACTAAATACCGTTTCAGAAGCAGCTACTCGAACAGCTATCGTCAATATTATTTCGGCACACCTTATCTGACTGGTACTCACCTGCGAATGCCGTGGCTGCACTTTCCTTGATGATTGTTAGATCATCAAGAGTTTCCTTTCCGTCAATCCGTCTGAGGGCGTTTGAAACCATAGATGGTTGGGCTATCCCTTCAGCCTTTCGGGACATGTTAGGTGCGAATATACGGAAATACGATAGCATACCGTTCTTTCGAGCACATACTGGAAAGGTTCGTGCATCCACTGTCGAAGCCATTCTTGTGACTGGGTGGCCTTCTTCTTGATCGACATACCAGGGAACCATGCTGGTAGTCGAAGAACTGCATAAAAAGCATCCAATCAAGCCCATACAATACGACTGAAGACCCACGAATTGGAAATGCGAGGAAGACAGCAGCGCCTCAGGTTTAATTTCCTGCACAGCCAATTTGAGTGATTTTCCGACGAATTCCACCAGCGGGTCATTGTGCTTAGTTTCATAGTCATATGAAGCTGACATTATCACGGAAGATGCAAATCTGGCAGAGAATCCTGGTATAATAATACACCATACCAGCGGAAGAAGACTTACACGTGAACATGGTGTAGGAACTCCTCTGGGGTATCAAGCATGTCATGGATAAGCTGTTGAGCCTTCCGCTGCTGCATTGGACGATAATTTAGAGCTGCATCTGCCCTGAATGCTTGATGGAATATCCTTCTTTGGGAACGCCAGCGAACTCCGTATTTCATGAGTATAGTGTTGAAATCAAACCCGAAACTATTAGAGACACTGTATCAATAATTACATTAGCTGGGCTAGTTCGATATAGCTCATACAGAGTGTTTGTTGGAAGGTCGGGCCTGTCAGAGTAGTTGTATGACCGCTTCTCCAAAAGCTCGATCGCCACTTTCTCGGAGTTGATTATAACAATGTGTTGGCCGAAAAGGTGGGAATATACAATATCGCCTGCCAGGAGACCATTCAGCAAAGTCACATTTCACATGTTTCTGCATAAGTCACCATATTGTTTACCCCATGCTGTGTAAGCTATCCATGGCATGTTAACGTCAATCCCTCGGATATTGCCAACGATTGGCAGAGGGCGTGGTCCTGGCGGCAGCGGAAACACTTTTCCCTTCTTTTTGCCATAACAGACTACGCCGACTAGGCTAACACAGATCAAGGCCCCGATGTAGTCTCTCCAGCCCAACGACATGATGGGAATCTTTGGGGATGAAAGGAATGGCGTGTTTTAGGCATCTCCGTTTATACACACGCTAAGCATTTTTTTTTTTCAATTCAATTGTAATATTAAATAGTGTATTACTAGCGGGGACTAACCTATTTTGACGATCGAGTAATCGGTGGGTCACCTGGCCTGGACTTTCAGGAGGCGAATCGAATCGGGGTGATCAGTCGACGCAGTTCGGACTAACTAGAATAAGCGGAATTCATCATACCTCGCGATGTTGAAACGAGTTCAGAAGTTATACGGACTGGTAGTCCAGTCAATGAGAAGCTAGAGATTATACACACTGACAACAAGTGACTAGGTACACGACCAGTTAGATATCCGATATCTCCAATTATTATGTAAGGACGGAACTTTTGATACCGCGGAAGAAATTCATATCAACATGTTACATACCCCCAAGTGGGTGCTTTACGTGAACTCCAACTGCGCTCCATGTGATCGCCGCTTTTCTGCTAATTTGATGCTCCTGTAATTGAACTACCCTACTAAGCGTATGCTCGTACTCAGAATGAAGAACCGAAAAGGTTCTTGCTGGTGTAATCCTGATGAGTCCGCATACCGAAAATACATCCCCAATGGCAAAGACGTGTGAGCAGGACCTCCAGTAAAACCGTCTCCATCAGTCCTCACTTGGGCCCCATAGTATACCTAGTGGGAGTACCAGGTTCCGTCGCACAACTGCAACCACGTCCAATAATTGTGACTGGCCAGCTACATTCGGTGACCATGACCCATGAACAGGGTAGCTTACGGTTGGGGAGGGCTTGTGAGGGAGTACTAGTAGGAAGTTTCAGATCTCCAGACCTTCCGAGGGCTTTAGCACATCACCCTTCGGTCGTTCCCGAGTCGAAAAAGGATTTGGCGTAGACGATGCTGGACGTCAACCATCCGAGGTAGGTTTCAGCCTCAGGTTTATCTACCAAATCACCCATCTCACTCCAAAGTACCTTGCTCGCATCACACGTAACTTTGAACACCTCAAAGCGATCCATATGCAAGGCCTCCATCTCGACGAGCGTCACGCGTCCTGTCCGAGGCACTACGACGCTCGGCACGTCACTGTCGTTGGATCGAGCAAGGGTTGGGTGCCGTGCACGCCCCCGTTGATAGTGCCGATAAAGTCAAAGAGGAGGATGTGGATGAAGATGTCGATTGTGCTCGCTTTTGGATGGATGCAGTCACTATCTTGATAATTTGCGCAGCGGCAGCAACAGGCCTCGCACTTGCTCCCCTTACGACTCGCTGATCTCTAGGACCTTGCGGCGGTACCCCGTGTTTTTATCACCTTCTACCTTGCCAGCCTTTGTGGTCCTCCACATGGCCATGCTCTTACCGAAGATTCATCACTTTTATATCAGCTCAAAAGACCCGGGATTATTCCTCGAATCATCAAAGAGTAGGGCTGAATATCAGCCAAATTCTTCTCTCTCAGTGCTAATGCTTGTTTCGAGGAACGGTCATGTATGCCTTTACGATCGATGAATATATATATTGATGCTTCACGTATAAGAGACGCTAAGTGTAGTTTATAATGACAGGAACATCTCCTTCACTTCTTGATTAACGCGTTCTTGGCGAAAAAGAATGTCATTGCAACGAGTGTGAAAAATACCAGGAAAGGAGTGAAAACCGAAGCCACAAGTAATTACTATATGTAAAAAAAATCGTCCCTTTGATCGAAATACCTAAACTAATAATCATATATCTACCTTGCGAAGCCTTGGAGTGACGCTGCACGGAAAGGGATGTGGGTGACTAAAGAAGTCTTATAAGTCGAGATACAGAGGAACGGGGGCGAACGCACATTGCCATGCCACTGGACCATCGTGGTTCGAACTCGACCGTCTTCCCGTCCGCATCGATTTGTTTCGAAAATTTAAACCTAGCAAGTAGGCAAGCCACTGCTATCCATAGAGACGCGTCCGCAAGATGTCGGCCAACGCAAATCCTGCAGTATCGCAAGGATATTCAGTGCCGCATGAAAAAAGAGATATCATAACAAACCTTCTTCCAAATCCAAAGGCCATATTGACGGTGTCGTCATTGAGGTTGCCATCGGCATCCAAGAAGCGCTCGGGTGAGAACTGCGAAGGATTCGGATATTTCTCTTCATTTCGTGTCATTGCCCTATAAAACAGTTGGCAATTGGATGATCCCTTGGACATGCGGGCTCACCACACATTCGGTATAACGGTGGCACCTGTTTATGGAGTCAGCAAGGAACTTCATCAGAAAGCACGAGACTTCGTACCTTTGGGAATATAGTATCCCTCGAAGATATCGCTATCCACTGATGCATGTATTACCGCTACACGATTCCGTAAGAAATGGACGAACGCCTGAAAACTGTACACACACATAGGGGTAAAATTGGGTGCCAACGAAGAGTTTCCCGGAGGATAGCATCGATATATTGGAGGGACGATCTATCTTCGAAAGTCGGCAACCTTGACGTACCAACGACGGCATCAATCACAGTCTGGGCTTTCGCTTGCACTTCCGGGAAGAGCACCATGGCGAGGACAAATACTTGTAATATCGAAGTCGTCTGAGTAAAAATTAGAGCAGCGCTAGATGGATTCCTTGAAAATTGAATACCGTTTCGGAAGCTGCTTCTCGAACAGCGATTGTCAATATTATTCTGGCACACTGTATCTGACTTCTCACCTCCAAACGCTGTGGCTGCACTTTCCTTGATGATCGCTAGCTGATCAGCAGTACCTTTTCCATCGATCCGTCTGAGGGCGTCTGAAACCATAGATGGCTGTGCCGTCCCTTCGACCTTTGGGGATATCTTAGTTGCGAATATACAGGAACTCGATAGCATACCGTTTTTTCGAGCACATACTGGAAAGGGTCGTTCAACCACTCTTGAACCCACTCTCGTGATTGGGCGGCCTTCCTCTTGATCGACATACCAGGGAACCATGCTGGTAGTCGAAGAACTATATAAACAATATCCAGTTGAGTCCAGAAAATGCGATTGAAGACCCACGAATTGGAAATGCGGTGAGGATAGCAGCCACCTCAGGTTTGATCTCCTGCACAGCCAACCTGAGTGATTTTCCGATGAGTTCCACCCACGGGTCATCGTGCTTGGTTTCATAGTCATATGAAACCAACATTATGAGAGAAGATGAAAATCTGGCAGATGACCCCGGTATTAATAATGGACTGCACCGGCGGGAGAGGACTTACACGTGAATATGGTGTAGGAACTCCTGTGGGGTATCAAGCATATCACGGACAAGCTGTTGAGCCTTCTGCTCCTGCATTGGACGGTAACTTAGAGCTGCGTCTGCCCTGAATGCTTGATGGAATATCCTTCTTTGGGAACGCCAGCGAGCTCCGTATCTCATGAGTATGGTGTTGAAACCGAGCCCGAAACTATTAGAGAGGCTGTGTCAAGAACTACATTGGCTGGTTGGTTAATTATAGCTCGTACAGAATATTTGTTGGAAGGTCTGGCCTGTCGGAGTAATTGTACGACCGCTTCTCCAAAAGTTCGTTCGCTACTTTCTCGGAGTTGATTATAATTATGTGTTGACCGAATACATGGGAGTATACAATATCGCCTGCCAGGAGATCATTTAGCAAAATAGTCGTAGTGACTTTCGAGGGTATTGCCGTGGCATGGTACGCACCGTATTGTTTACCCCATGCGGTGTATGCTAACCAGGGAGCGCTGATGTCGATCCCTAGGATATTGCCAATGATTGGCAGCGGCCGCGGTCCCGGCGGCAGCGGAAACACTTTCCTCTTCCCTATGCCATAACAGATTGTGCCAACAAGGGTGGCACAGAACAAAGCGCCAATCCAGCCCGACGACATGGTGGGGATGAAAGAGTTGTGCGGTTCGAAGATGTCCCACATGTCCGTTTAAGTATCTGTATGCTGAACAATTTTTTTTCAATTCAATTAAATCGAGTGTTACTAGCGGGGACTAATAACATGTCTTGACGACCGAGTAATCTGTACGATATATTTGAATATGGAGGTTTAGTGTTCCCGCAGTGGCGAATTGGGTCGAATCGAGGTGGAAAATGCTGGTAAATCGATGGCAGTACTTGGGGACCTTATTGGTACCTCATTTAATATATCTGGAAATGAGATGAGCTCGGAAGCGGTAGTCCAACCAATGAGAAGCTAGCGGATTCCGGCGGCGGTTACTTGCAAAAGACTGCGTACAGGGTCCAGCAAAGATTAATGTCCCTCGAACAAGTAGTCATTAGCTCATCAACTGTTTGGACCAGATATTGTGTACTAATCAGCGGGTTTGATTGTGCTACGTAGCACTCTGTAGTGAATTACATTTCCCTGATGCTAGTCTATGAGTATTAGAAGCTGAGCGCCGCACAGTTACTTTGAGGGTCAAATCCAGCAGATATGTAACGCTTGCTGTCCATCTAGTGTACTGCGGAACATTCTCAGGCCCACCCTCAAACTTCAAGCTTCATGAGCTTGATGCTTGGGTCGACGACTATCGTTTGGTTCATAAAAGTCACCCGACAAGAAACGCACTTATCGTAAATGCGTGTTTTAATTCCTTCATTGACACGGTGCCAGTGCTTTATCAATATTAATATGGTAGGATAACTCCCTGTAATCGAGCCCAACTGGCTGTTGAGCACTTCATAACTTGAAGCTGGATCGCTGGTAGACTTGATGTGAGGCTATATGTCACAAATGTTGCTCGCAGCAGCTATACTAACCGTCTACTGAGGATTGGCTCTAGCCGGGGTAAGAAGAGTCGAGTGAAAATGTTGTAGTATGAATATTTCATTAATGGTCGAAAGGTATTACGAAATGTATGGATATATTTATTGTGAACCTAAGTATAACTCAAACTCAATTCAATTTTCGAGTTGAAACCATTCTCGATCCGGACCTCCGAGCTTACCCCGCTCACTCAGGTCTATGTAGCTCGAAGTAAACGATATATTCTCTTCTCAACCTTGGCGGTATACAGCAAGTCAGAGTAACTCAAGCTCCACATCACAGTGCATTCAAGATTCCCAAAAGATCGATTTACCCGTGCCGTAGTATTACATTTGTCTCATGGCACATTCGTATCCTCAAGATGCGCTCATAAACATAAATCCATATATTTCTACAGTATCACGCGAAACACGTTTTCTGCATGCTCTATCAGCATGTCTACGCTTCTTCCGCAACACCCTTGCAAGTAGACGATGAGGGCTCGTCGGCTCAAGGCTACATCCCTCCTTGTCTTCTTTCCTCTATCAGAGTGGTCTCTCAGGTGGACTTCAACAACTGCACCGACTGCAAAGAAACTTACACTCGGTCGTAAACGAACACTTTCGGTACGTCGAGTCCGTTTTTTTGGCTAACTAAATACCAACGTTTATGTGTCTAGCTGGTCGAAATGCTCCCCTTTGCCTCATCAATCTGCATCCTTGGTGCTCTCGCCTCTGGCTCTTTCGCACTACAGAGCTCCCCAACAGTTTCTACTCTCCCCGATGTCAGCAGTTCGAGAATATACACGAGTGCTATCTCGAGCGTCATAGCTGCGGTGACACCCATGCTTGCCTTAATCTACTTCTGTCCACTCTACCTGTTATATCGGCATTCAAAACGACACCCAAGGACTATCAATAAGATATCCGGGGCACGAGTTCAGCAGTACGGTCCACGTTGGTGTTTATCCTCATCCCCTGCTGCCTCGTTGTTCACGCACCTTGCCTTTGTCTTGCTTAGTCGTGTATGTATTCTTGCTGGCTGTCAGCTTGGCAGAGGTGAGATTATTAATCCAACTCGCGTGCAGAAACGTGTATGACCTCTTCATTACAATAGGTTGCAGATGCCACCTGGTTGTTGCTGCAATTTCGCTTCAACAACAACGCACCTGATCCCATTACCCGCAGCGGTGTACGCTTTCTCTTGTGCGTCTGTTTTGCGATTTGAAATAATGTGTGATTGAGCATGCGGTCAAACAGGTTTTCAGCCTGTTGGACGACTGTGACCTCAGGCACATACACTTTGTTCTTCCTCGATCCATTGTGGTCCAAGCGTCCAATCGCATCTATAGGTACGCAGGCGATCTGGATACTCGTAACATGGGTATTCTGGGTTGCCGGAGCAGGTCTGTTCAACAAGGCACTTCCTCGCTTGTTCATGAGTGGATCATGCGATGGAGTGGTGTATTGTGGTCAATTGCAGATGCTCTTTGGTTAGTGAGCTGTCACGGGAGTTATATGCAAAAACTGATATGCAATTTCAGCCCTCGCTGTTGTTCAGATGTGCGTATGTCGAGATCATCTTGGGCTGTCAACTCATTACGTTCAATAGACTCACCTTGACCTTTGGTATGCTCGTGATCACCTGGCTCGTTTGGCAATCGGCTCGCAGTCTTCGCAATCCGATGGTTATCCGAGTTGCAACCACTTTATAAATACACAGTTCTGGCGAGTACCGCCGAGGCCATTTCCGCATTACCGCAATACCTAGTTATGACCTAGAGTCTGTTCTGTATCATGAACAATACTGACTGCTGTACTACATGGGGTTCTGGTGCATACGTGACAGTATGTAGAATGAATATCATATGCTGTGATTACAAACTGGAGCCTAGAGCCTGCTGAACAGACCCGAATGTGCCCAAGTATGCTTCCGTCTCCGAAATAGCAAGATGTTGATTGGCCAACGTGACAACGGGGAAAACCGGCTCGATCGGGCTCAAATCATTTTTGAAGCGAAAAGTTTCAGAAGACCAAAAGTATCCACTGTCCATCATCATCTCCACTTGCCTTCCAGGCTCTACTCGTGTAATTAATCCTCTTCTCTTTCTTCACTTCACATACTCTCGCAATGCCTTACTCTGCAGGTACACTCACAGTTTTTCCTGCAAGGCGGAGTACAAGAGGCTGACTTTCTCTCAAGGTGACGCTGGCAAGGGTGCTGCTATCTTCAAGAGAAGTTGTGCATTATGCCACACCGTCGGTGCTGGCGAGCCCAACAAAGTCGGTCCCAACTTGCACGGGTAAGCCCACCCATCACCGCCCAAGCCGTCTCTCGCTGAACCTCCTCTCCCAGTCTTTTCGGTCGCCAGACTGGTTCCGTCAATGGTTTCTCGTACACGGCGGCTAATGTGAAGAAGGGCGTTGTCTGGGGAGAGAACACTCTTTTCGAATATCTCGAGAACCCTAAAAAGGTTCGTCTGGGATGCTGATGCTGATGGTGGACCATCGCTGACTGGCGCGCTCTTGGTTTCTACAGTTCATCCCTGGAACCAGCATGAACTTTGTTGGTCTCAAGAAGGAGAAGGACAGGAATGACCTTATTACTTACTTGAAGCAAGCGGTACGTCATTTCTCCTCAGGAATAGCTGTGGGATCTGATGCTAACGAATTGTTCCCGTTCCAGTCGGCCTAATTTTATATCCACCACGGACACCACATCCATACACAGATTACAGCTATAGTACGGTTTTGCATAGGTCTTAGTGCGTTAGATGACCACCCTTCCCGCATCTCCCGGCATCCTTTATCCCCGCTCATACCACAATATACTTGCTTCTTGATAGTCGGCGCTATGTCATGTTGCCTCCATGCCTACTGGAAAGGCGTGGAGTCATTAGTTCTATTGATGATGACATGCAAAGGTATATGGTGCGTAACACTAATATTACTTATGTTACAGCGCAGATCTACGCGTCCCTATTGAATACATGAAGTTGAAATAGATAAGTAAATTACATGTGTAATGTGGTACTTGCCCACAAAGGGGATGAAAATGCCCTTCCTCTTATGCATCGTACATGACCATATAAGACGGGCGGATGGCATCGTTAGTATAACACACAAGCTCATCGTAATTCAACGATCCTCCATTCACGACCTCCGCGAGAACCTACGCCAGTTCAGAGCAAGTACAAAAAGCGAGGCGGGACACATACAGAGTCATAACCAGTTGGAGGTGCAGTTAGTGATGTGTTATCTTGCGTCATCTTGTAACCTTTACCAACAACCACTTTGTTTAGCAATATCGCCTTCAACTTTGATGGATTAACGTTCGTGGAGTAGTCATTCGATTTCGATGACGTCGACGAAGTGTAGATGCCGTGACCGAACCTGACATGTGTCAAAATGCCATAATTTATCAGTTAAAGAGTGACATACCGGCCCCAACCAGTCTTCTTGCCAAAGAGATTCAGGTTGTAGGACGTTCTAAGAATACAGCACAAGGAACATGTCTGAGATGAGCACAACATGACGTTGCCATTATCGCCCAGATTACATTCCCTGGTCGTTCCGTGCCAGCGACGGTTCTCGTTTCCTGCCGAACGCCCGGCTGCAACAAAGTTGCCACGGCCCTCGACAGCAGCACTGCTCCTTATCAGCCAAAACACTAGCATCTACATTAACCAACACTGACCGATACGCCTCGTATTTAGCAATGGAGGCTGGCGACCCGATCACTTTATGCACCTTCCGAACTGTCGGGCATGGAGTCTGATGTCTCCACGACGTCTTAAACTGGTCAGCGACTACGGCACATAAATGTTATCAATCACCCGCACTAACATGCGAGTGTTACTCACCGCTCTTGAATGTATCGTGTCCTTGTGGAACTTCTATGAGCCCTGGGGCACTCTTCTCAGCCCTCGAGGTACACGCCTGGCTGCAGAAGTGACCCTTGCCCTTCACAGCCTTTCCGCACAACAAGCAACCATTGGTCGTTGGACTGGGTCGAGAAGCTGTAGTAAGTACTGTCAACACCCAATGAAAGAACGATTGAACAGACTTGGTTGGTTGTATAGGTTGTGCAGCCGACGTTCCTGCAGCCTTGGCTTTTTGTGCGCAAGTTTTGCTGCAGTACGAATGGGTCGCTGTGCCATTGTTGTACTTAGGTTGTTTACGACAATGCTGAAGTAACACATTTCAGTTGACCTTATCTTTAAATGAGTACCATCATCATACGTCGCACAGTCCGCGTGTGGCTTTGCTGGTCCTGTTCCGTTTAGGTTTGCTGTTGGGAATATGCTTGCTTTGTGCTGCAGTTGCGCAAGTCTTCCCGCAGTACGAGTGCGTCCTCTGTCCGTCAAAGTACTTGGGACGGACTTTACAATCTATAAACGGCGTCAGTGCTTGAGAAGCGAAAACCTCACTCGAATCACATACGTCACACGTTGCAAGTGTTGCAGTGCCGGTGGACACACTAACCGGTGGAGGCTGTTTAGTTTGAGCTGCTTGGCCCTGCGCGGCGATATAATGGCCAGCCATCGTGCCGAGCACAGAAAGTGCAGTATGCATGGGTGGGATCGTTGCATTCATCTTGTTGGTATCAGGGGTACCAGGCTTGTCGCTAGCAAGATGATAATAGTGTCAAAGCTAGATACTCGATAAACTTGGCTCTCCAGGAGCTTCGAGTCTGCGGATGAGTTGTGATTGGTGACGTTCGAGAAGAACAACACTTTATAGCTTGTACAAGTCCATCATGGAGAGGGGCCAATCGCTCTTCAACTTGGATGAAACGCGTTTGGCGCGTGTTTTCCTCGAGGGAAAAGAGACTCCGTGGACTCTGTGCAACCTTGGAATCCATGACACTGCACATTGGTACGGAGATCTCGTGATCCGAGCGAGCAGGATGATGCGAGGCTGCATGGTAATGATATGATAATCATATCGATTTGGATGCATGTCTTGCCGCAGTAGGGTGCACCATGCACAGCTCGCGCATTTCCCTCTAAGGTACCATATAAGTACAGCCGCAGAATATATCGATGGATGTTGGATGGGTGTCAGGTCCAGGCGGTCATTAAATAGAGCCATAATTTGAACGTCCACCGCACGACCGACGCGAAGATATGCTCCAAGTCAGTATGTCCTGTTGCTTAAGTTATGATATGCATAGGCCTGAAAGGTGTTTAGCTATTGCTGTTCATGGGGTATTCAATATTGAACTCGAGAAAATTCTTTCGTTACACGCGAACCGTAAGTGTGAGGAACACAACGCCAGACTCGGAGGTTCTGCAGCCCCCGTGGTAGATGTCCAAGGAACGTAATTGCACAGCCACATCAAATCGTCCACCTGGACTCCACCATCCCGTGGCGATATTCGCCTTGTGTTAATTACACAAAAAGTAGTATTACTTAGTTGACTACTTCGAATAAACAACCAAACAACCAACTAATATACCTCGAGCGTCCCCATGCCTTATCATGGATGCGACAGTAAAGTCGAGTGTTCGTTCATGAGACTAACGGTGTCTTGAATAACGTCGACATCAGGGTCTTAAAGCCTGGCTTAGGCGAATCTTTGGGCTTATGTCCATATGCAATAAGATATGCAGGACGCACAGCGTCATTTGTGTAGCATACGGTTTCTGTGTCGAATATGAAAGGTAAGTAGAGATTCACAAATGAATAACGAAACTAAACTCGCCCTCGTGGTTCAGGTCCCAGCCAATCTCCCCAGTAATCTACGAGAATCTGAGCAAATGGTTATTAAACAATGAGGAACGCACAGAGTCGAAACCGTCTGGAGGTTTTACGAGGTCAGGCGCATTCCTGTACCGTCTGTATGGCCTCCCAACTACAACACGATTGACTAGCAAGGTGCGGAGACATGCATCTTGTGACAAGTTGCAAGAATAGTCGTCAGCTTCTGTGCTACGGTTGAGCGTGTGCACAGATGTAAAAAAGGAAGAAAACGGACTAGACGAGCAAGCAGAGGTGTATATACCATGCCCAAACCTACGGTACCAGCTGTCAGAATGGTATACTAGATTCTAATGCCTTTCTCACCTTTTAAAAGCGTTCTTCGTGCCTGGATAGTGTTAGACCATAGATAAGAAGGTTATCGAAAAAAAATTACCGCATTTCTTCACATCAAAAGATGAGCGCAAGATAGAGCAAAGATAACACTCTTTGAGGCCACATAAGAGAACGTTTCTTGAGGATTCTCCCAGGAGACACGCCCTGTTCGTACCGTGGAAGAGCAACTTCTCGTTCCCTGCCTCATTGCGAGCCCTTACGCGGGCCTGCACCTGCTTCCTATGACGCAGCAACGGTCAGCGCATACCGTCTCCACTTTGAGCGTCTGTCGGTACCTGTACTGTAGATATGGCTCAAGATTGCTGTCGGGCCAGAGTATCTTAAAAATTCCCTGTATATGTGGTCTGGCTTTCTTGCCATGTCGCCATCCCTTGTGGAAAAGATCTTCAACTAAAAGAGCAGGTTTAGCTAGCCTTGACTGATGAGCAGGATCAAGCTACCTTCAGCGAAGTGAGCACTATCACGACTCAAATACACCAAGCGGCTGCGCCGGCCTGCGGAGAAGTTGACGGGATTCTCCAAAGAGAACTCATCCAAGTTTAAGGATTCAAAAGACGAAGTTGACATAGTAGATAGCAGAGTCAGATCGATGGAGTACAAGCCAAACCTTAGCTACACGTCCATAAAATATGATCTGTGTCTCAACGCGGCTAAGGTGCACCCCCTGCACGCTATCCGCATAGCACAATTAGTTATAACGAATTTATCGGACCCATCCACCTGCACAATGAAGAACGTCGTGTCAACGCAATCAATGCGAAGTGCGTTAATGATTGTAACCGTAGCTTCTTGTGAGGAAACGTAACAAAGGCGGATTACAGGCACTGCCCAATCTCAAAGATTGTATCCATGCTGCAAATGCTCTGCAGCCACGACAAGAACATGAGGAGAAGTGAATGTAAAGCAGGTCCAAAAAAGGAAGGTAAAAAATAAGATGGAGCTGCTTAATAAGCTCACTGCTTTCCATGCCCCCTCCATGCAGAATGCCTCGCGGCCTTAATCGATGACGGAGTCTCCCAGATTTGAATACATGACAGGATCCACTGGATACGGGCTAGACACTTCCATCCGAAATACTCGTCCCTGCCCAGTCTGTTCCAATTGTATAGCCTTCTTGAAGGTATATAAAAACTTCTGGACCAGGAAAGTTGTTGCGGTTTCTTATTAACTGGACTTTTCACTCGATTGCCCATCAAAGTTTACCAAAATACTCTACGCAATCTCTGCTGTCACTGTTGCTATTGCTGCTGTCTTGCTTGGAATGCTAGACAACCGCATGATCATGAAACTTGCTAGCATATTCGGTCTCAATTCTCCTTCAGATGCGCCACAGTCAACATCTACGGCGCGTCGGGCTCGACCCACTACTCAATATTCCTCAACGCCATCGAAGTAGGTACCTTGATCGTCTACACTATCGTGATCTTGAAGCTAATCTCGGCATGTACCAACTTGAAGCTTGAAGCTGCCTTCACCTGGTGTGCAGGTCAACGGCGAACCAGAAACTTATTATCCTCCGCTCACTGCTCCGCCGGAACCCGTGGGATCATCATTGGCGCCCTTTCAAAGAAGGGAACGCATTTTATTTTACAATAAACATGAACCTTACTACGAATTCACGAATTTCTCGCCACACGACGTGGTCTATGCTGGGAAGAGATACCCAACCAGCGAGCATCTCTTCCAATCTTTCAAAGTTGGTCAAAGACATTAATTTCCCGATGTCTTTCTGACATTCTTGGATGCGGTGAAACAGTTTTTGGACTCCCAGCCAGCCATCGCCGAGCACATCCGCAAGTGTGGGGACAGGCCAAGTGCTGTGTTCGACGAAGCTCATCGTCATGAGAAATGGGTTCGATCTGACTGGAGACAAGTAAACGTTGAGAAGGTAATTCGGAAGTTTACCGGTTGTCAGTACCTGACAGGGACCATGTCTGTTCTGACGCACAGATGGAAGTCACACTTCGGCTCAAGTTCACTCAGCATACAGATCTAAAGGCCTTGCTTCTTGGTACTGGTGACGCTGAACTAGTCGAGGTAAAATTAGGTCATTTTAGGTATTTCTTCTGATTTCTGATCTGTGGATAGGACTCCCCGAAGGACTTCTTTTGGGGGATTGGTGCTGATGGCTCTGGACGTAATGAGCTGGGCAAAGCACTCGAGAGAGTGCGCGATGAGCTTCGTAAGTATCCGTTCGCGAACTAGCGGAAATCTATAATTACCACCCAACGTAAAGGACACGATGACAAACCAAATAGGGTGCCCACGGTTAGGCGTGATACGTCCCGATTATCATTGCAAGACCTAACATCGCTAGTTGTTGCGGCAACGCCTCAACCTCAAATCCAAGCCTTGCAACGCCGTTCCGTTGTTTCCACGGGCATGGGAAGCGGACCGCTCTCGGCAGTAATTTCTCAAACTCAATTCCAAGCGCCACAGCGTTTCTCCATTGTTCCCACAGGCATGGCAATCAGCCCGCAGTCAGCATCTCCTGTTGACGCCGGTCTATGCGAGGTTCGTTGATGCTGTCCTCAACTTCACGCTTCTCTAATTTTTTTGTAGTTTTGTCGGCAGAAACCGAAATATCAACACCATCCTTACTGTGGTAGGACATGTGCTGCACAAGCAGCGACCATGTGCAATGTTAGTTTACAATTCTGGTCGAGAGTCTGTCGTTCTGACCAAGACATTCTTTAGCATTGTCGCAGCAAACCAAAGTACGGCAAGCATCCTTATTGTTCAAGGACTTGCGCTGTGCAAGCCGGAAAGGCAACCTAGGTTTCAAAAGATCTTCCCGTTTGGATAATTGGTACCGTAAGATTATACTGGATCGCTTGCGAGTCCATATTTGCTATTTATTAACGTCTATCTCTTTCTGTGTCCATCCAATCACCGGTCATTTCTTGATATCTGAGTCAATGTCAATCTGAGTGTCGCTGAGATTTTCCACCAGCGCTCTCGGCAGATCTTGCTCTGTTGCTGCAGTACACCCAACTCATTTCAACGCACTAGTCGATGACTCTCTGTGAGACATAAGAATGCAAGAATAAGACATACCTCGTATGAGACTGAGAGCTCTAGCCGGGCTGAACGTTTGTTTTGGGCTCCTGGTCAAAATTTGGGCGCTTCGATATCGCCAAGGACACAGGTACACTTTTTGGAGGAGAAAAGTATGCCTTTCGGGTGCGTCAAGGCATTGTAGAGTGATATAACGGGGGCTCAACGAGCGAAAGGCACAGTCAACGAGAGGACAGAGAGAGCCAGGTACTGGGGTTGGTTCAACGAGGAAAATAATGCAAAGCCCCAAGCAACATATAAGCATCTGCTGTAGTGGTGAAACTGCTATCAGTAAGAGTGTCGATGGAGATAACGAATCCGTAATCATGAGCACGAGCTGGTCCATACGTGATGTACTACATCGGTGCAATGTTCAGTACAGTAAAGTGGCCGTGAACTAAATAGATTGGCCGTGAGCTACATACAATGACCATGACCGTAACAAGTGGGATTTGGGGCCTTGGGGTGGATTTGATAGCTTGAATTGGCTGTTGGCCGCATGTGGGATCCGGAAGAACGGGAGGGAGCACGTGGGTGCTACGCCAGGGGGATGGATTGCAGCTGGGTATTCGGACGGGGGATGGTGGATTCATGGTTGAGATGATATTGGGACGCGATGTGGAAGCGGCAAGCTTGGGAAGTGGTTCTTGGATATTGGGAGGTTACTGAGAAGAGTGGGAGAAGGTAAAGTATTGCAATTCGACAATTATTGCGAGATTAAGGAGATATATGCGGTGGTGGCGTCAAGGGATGGTCAGTGAGACGTTACTAAGTTGTTTCTGGTATCTCTATAATGGATGCGCCGCTGAAATGATTGTCGGTACTAAGGTCTATAGGTGTTGACTTCAGCGAGCGCCAGGAACAGAAAGAGCATTAAGACTCACTCCTCTCGGCGGCACTCTTGCCAGTGTTGCCCGTGTGCCATGCAGCTCAAATCGACCTCGAGACTTCTGGGTATCACTAACACACTCCCAGGACTCCACAATAAGTGTCGAGAAGCGGGTGGTACCCAAAACAACAGCCGATGTTTGGGCCCTACCCATCCACTGTCAACATTCAGGGAAAATGGTGTCACACTGCGGTCGTCATGGGATGCTCCCTCCATTAACTGGGAAGTGTCGCACAACGCATGGATGGAGTGGGACGAGAAGGAAACAAAGTGGTTGTTCCAAGTGTTCAATGTCATGGTACGATGTTCATCTGTGAATGGTGGAGAATCTGAGACGGCACACTGCTGCGATGGTTGGCTCATCGCTGCATGCCACAGTCGAACAGTCTTATCCCGAGAACCAGTGACAATGCGAGTGCCGTCCGGCGAGAATGAGACTGACAGAACTGCTTCAGTGTGCCCCCGCAAGGGCTCACTGACTAGCTGCCCCGTCGCAACATCCCACAGCCGAATAGTCTTATCTGAAGAACCAGTGACGATGCGAGTGCCGTCCGGCGAGAACGAGACCGAGTTAACTGAACTAGTGTGTCCCCGCAAGGGCTCACCGACTGGCTGCCCCGTGGCAGCATCCCACAGACGGACTGTCTGATCGAAAGAACCAGTGACAATGCGAGTGCCGTCCGGTGAGAATGAGACAGACCAAACTGAACTTGTGTGCCCCCGCAAGGGCTCACCGACCGGCTGCCCCATCACAGCATCCCACAGCCGAGTGGTGTTATCCATAGAACCAGTGACGATGCGAGTGCCGTCCGGCGAGAAAGAGACCGAGTAAACTGAACTAGTGTGTCCCCGCAAGGGCTCACCGACTGGCTGCCCCGTCGCAGCATCCCACAACCGAACAGTCTTATCGTCTGAACCAGTGACAATGCGAGTGCCGTCCGGCGAAAACGAAACCGAGTTAACTTCATCAGTGTGCCCCCGCAAGGGTTCACCTACTGGCTGCCCCGTTGCGGCATCCCACAGCCGAACTGTCTTATCCTCTGAACCAGTTACAATGCGAGTGCCGTCCGGCGAGAAAGAGACCGACCGAACTGCTCCAGTGTGCCCTCGCAAGGGCTCACCGACTGGCTGCCCTGTGGCAGCATCCCACAGCCGAACTGTCTGATCAAAAGAACCAGTGACAATGCGAGTACCGTCCGGCGAGAATGAGACCGACGAAACTGAGCTCGTGTGCCCCCACAAGGGCTCACCGACTGGCTGCCCCATCACAGCATCCCACAACCGAACAGTCTTATCATATGAACCAGTGATGATCCGAGTGCCGTCTGGCGAGAATGAGACTGAGAAAACTGAATCAGTGTGCCCCCACAAGGGCTCACCGACTGGCTGCCCGATTACAGCATCCCACAGTCGAACAGTGTTATCCGTTGAACCAGTGATGATGCGAGTGCCGTCTGGCGAGAACGAGACCGAGTAAACTGCTTCAGTGTGCCCTCGCAAGGGCTCACCAACTGGCTGCCCCGTGGCAGCATCCCACAGCCGAACAGTCTTGTCCTCCGAACCACTGACGATGCGAGTGCCGTCTGGCGAGAACGAGACCGAATAAACTTCTTCAGTGTGCCCCCGCAAGGGCTCACCGACTTGCTGTCCCGTCACAACATCCCACAACCGAACAGTCTTATCCTTTGAACCAGTGACGATGCGAGTGCCGTCCGGCGAAAACGAGACCGAGTAAACTTCTTCAGTGTGCCCCCGCAAGGGCTCACCGACTTGCTGCCCCGTGGCAGCATCCCACAGCCGAACAGTCTCATCTAAAGAACCAGTGACGATGCGAGTGCCATCCCGCGAGAATGAGACCGACCAAACTGAATCAGTGTGCCCCCGCAAGGGCTCACCGACTTGCTGCCCGGTTGCAGCATCCCACAGCCGAACTGTCTTATCCTCTGAGCCAGTGACAATGCGAGTGCCGTCCGGCGAGAATGAGACCGAGTAAACACGACCAGTGTGCCCCTGCAAGGGCTCACCGACTGGCTGCCCCGTCGCAGCATCCCACAGCCGAACAGTGTTATCCCAAGAGCCAGTGACGATGCGAGTGCCGTCCGGGGAGAACGAGACCGACGCAACTACATCAGTGTGTCCCCTAAGCACGGTCTGAACGACCGGCCAGTTTGCATCACGTCCGAATGCAACACGAAGAGTATTCGGAAACCGTGCAGAAAACGTTCTCGATAGCGGACAGTTGGAAGGCGAGAATGGGAGTGCTGAGACATACAGATGTGGTGTGCTGTGTAAAATCATGCCCCCAAAGACTTGAATGAACCTCTGTACGTCCATCACAGTCGATGAGACATCTTTGAATTCGGAATGACCCTGTAGTTGTCCGTGAGTACTTTATCTGCCACCTGGTAGCAGTGTGCTCACCTTCAGCCACTGGGCAATAGGCGGAAGGGCAGCCACTGCACCGCTGAGTGCATTGATCAAGGCGAGTAACTCCAGCCAGAAAAACACCCGTTCGTGGTCGAAGAACGATTTCACTTCTTTTGCGAGCTCCTCGTGGAAGACTGTGTTTTGTACATGCGACGTCCAGAAGCGAGAGGAATATGATAGATGTGGGGAGATGCATTTTTGGACTCGTTCTTGCAGTCCGGGATCTTCGTTATTAGGCAGATACGACGATTTTAAATCACAGATATTGAAGCGAAGGCCGTCTTCCATCACTCGAAGTGACGCGAATGCAAGGTCGTGTTGTGCCTTTTGCAGGTCGATGAAAAATTCACCACTGGATTGTTCGTTCGTCAAGAAATCATGGAAGGATGCGTGAAGGGGACGGATTAGGGAATCTGAGTTAGTGGTGCCGCTGAGGAGGGAGCCCATGCGTTTGACCACATCCTTTACGTTGAAATGGTCTTCTTCCGTTGGAAAATGGCGCCTCATGGCGTTCAGGGAAGCTAAAGAAAGGGGTTCTGCTGTGCCCAGTATTTGTCCCATCACTGAACGAAATCTCGCTAGCGCGGTGGAACGTAGTTTCTGCTCGTGCGGAGAAGTATCCTTGGGTATCATATCTGTTAAAATGAGTTTATACATGCTGTGCAACAGCTCAGCAGAGTCGCGTGACACCACAGTATCATAGCATTCCGCTGGGGATAGCCAAAAGGGACATGCTTTGATGTATTCGCAGGCGAGACGCGCCCACTCGAAAAGTCCGTCAGCTTTCTTAGCGAGGACTCCAAACGCTGTGTCTTGAAAATCCAACCCTTCCAACTCCTCGGATACGTAATTACGGATGTCGCGCTCTGTGAATGCTGGTGGAATATCGTCCATCGAGATGCGTCGAATATGCTGAACACCGTCAAACACATTTTCGATGTCATCAAGTGGCCGAGAGGTGACGATGAACCGAAGATTCCTTGGAAAGTCCGTAATTTTTGGAACGGCGGGGTTTGGATGCTTGGATGCTAGAATGCGGAGGAGGTCTCTGCGTGTCTGTGCTCCACCGCTCTCGTCCAGTGCATCGATTACGATCGTGATGGGTTCCTCACTTGACCCAGCCGACTTCTTCATTGGCTTGAATAGCAGTTCCTTCCACTGCTGGATGATATCCGTGTCGCTGAGCGCGTCGTCGGTCTTAAGCGCATCTACTAACGCCCGCCTCATCTCCGGATTATGGTTAGCCAAGTCGCGCGCAATCGTGGAGAACATCTTTTTATGGAGAAGGTCTGCTTCTCGCTGGCGGTCAAAGCAGTAACATGAACCGAGCCCTCCCACATCTTTGCGCCACTGAGCAATCGTGTGGGCGATGGCAGATTTGCCCTTGCCTGCAGGACCAGATAGCCACAGCACCCGTGGAACGTTGTCTCCGGTGTGTTGACCCAGTCTGTGATCTCGGATAGGATTTCCATGCGCGTCCCTTCAAGGCATTCTTTTGTGGTATCTAGTCCCGCGCCCCGTGCATGAGTCATACCGTTAAGGACCAATATCTCTTCTAAAAAGATTTGAGTATATGTCAAGCCACAGGAACGCCCGAACCCTTACCTGTATCACGGACGTGTGTAGCTATGTCGTGGACGCCTATAACAACGTCCGAGCAACCTGGTCCCGGAAGTTTTGCATGAGGCCATCGAACACGTCATTGTACTTTTTGATCGTATCGTCTGTTTCCGAGACGACATTCTTTACGAGTCTGGTCCCTGTGATGATAAATAGAAGCTTGAGACGGTAGAGTACGCAACAGTCTGTTGAGACTCACCAAAGTTCTTGGTCTCAGTATATTTTTTAATGAAATTGGCACATTCACGGGTCTGCTCAGAAATCTTTGCAAGGATATCGCGCATCGACGAGATTCGGCGAAGCATGTCGTCTTGTGTGATGAAACCGTATACTTCAGCTATCTTCTTGAGAAGTTCGAGTACCGCTTTATCGCGAACCACTTGAGCTAGAATAATCTGCACAGATGATTGCTGAGCAACAGCAGGAGATAGGGAGAAAGAAAAAACGTACTTTGGCTGCAGAAGACAATACGCCCAGTGCCATCTTTGCATATGGATGCACCTGTGGAACGAGGTTAGTTTGGTTTTGATCGAGAGGAAGACCTGCATACGTTCGCAATCTCTGCGATAACAGTGTCGAAAATCTTGAGGGGTTTGAGATATGTATCCTGGAAGTTATCGAGAGAGTCGAGACCCTGTTGTGCGCCTTGTACATCAGAAACTATGCCTGTTGCAGGTTCGGAAAGTGAATGCATGTGGTTTGCAACTTCTTGAACATCCTGAAGTACTGATGGGACAGCCTCCACTCCCGCAGCGGACGGGGCCGCCTGAGCCTGCGTAACACCAGAAATTAGAGAAAGCGCAGAGATTGGAGGATAAGTATAAAGGCCGACGTACCGTGAGATTTGGGGCACTTTCATGATTGATATTTGGATTCGGGGGAACAGGCCTGCGGTCGAGGGAATCCTTCGAGCGCTTATGTGAATCTTAGTCGCATTCCAGGACACTTATTACGCATACTCGTGGACTCACCGATCCCTTTAACTTGTTTGCACTGTCTTTAACCTTTTCCAGAAACCGACGGACTTTGCCACGGGGTCGGTGCTAGACAAAGGATGCATGAATGTCAGTATTTGGAGTGGAGTGAACCGAGCGATCATCGTAAGCCACATACCGAGCTTCCAGGAACTGTTGGTTCAGTAGTCGCGTGAGGGTCTTGAGCGGAATCCCTCTGAGTCGATGATCTGCCTTTTTTCATTGCGAATAGCAGGTGAGGATCAGAATCAGTAGTAGGAAGGGACCTACCAGCTTATATAAAGTTATTATTAGTACAAGCCTCGAGGCAAATATTTGCTGCGCTATTCGGCAGAGTAATCGTCCAATGATTCTGAACCAATATATGCTTGAAGTTTTATCTGGGGTTTGACCATTGTCTGGGGTCTTGCCATAGGGTTCAAGGTGCCGTTGAGTAGCATCAGTCTGCTACTGACCTCATTATCATTCGCTCGTCTCCTCGTTGCATCCACCGTTAGTACAGAACACATTATCAACATCGTCAGAGTCAACCCTTTTGAAAGCAGCACAAGTCTACACAATCAACCACCGCACCATCTTATACTCCCTATCTCTACGAAGCAGGCGTTCCTTCCAAATGGTCATTTTCACCTAAATGCATTCCCGTCAATCGGGCAGGTAGAGTCCATGACCATCCACGAACGTTGTTGCCATATCAGGTTCTCGATCAGATTCCATAGGTTTCAATTACATAATTTAGGTACGAGCTTTTTTTATAATAGTCGCCCTTCTGACCTGATATTCAAACGTTCATACACATGTATTAATGGCGACTGCAATGCTGCAATTGCAGGTGGAGTCAATCATGATGTCATGTCGAGTCTAGATGTAAGTCAGACTTTTTCAGTTTTTGAAAGCAATCCTTAATGCTATCCCCTGGCAGATGTTTATCGGCTTAGATCATGGGTATTTCCTCAGCCCAACCAGCCCGTGTAAATCTTTTAACGTATTGGCTGATGGCTACTCTCGGTTAGGGGGATGCTCTCTTCGTTCTCAAATGTCTTTCAGATGCAATTACAGAGAACGATATTCTCGGCGTCATCCGTGGCATTGACCTCAATCACCCATCCGCACATACCTTCTCAGGTTTCTTTCATGAACAGACTTCTAAAGAACACCGGTATTGATGCACCGCGTGTCAGTGTCGTAGAAGCACACGGTACTGGTACTCAGGCCGGAGATTTCACGCGCTCGCCTCACATGGCGTGGTTGTGTACTGGGTGCAACAGACATGTTGGCCATCAAACTCAGGAAGACCAAATCAATACCATGCTGAAATCCGGGTCATACTCTGATCTCTGCCACATGCGTCAACAGTGATCGTGCCTGTGTCGTGTCTGGCCCACTGTCTCAAGTGCACGCCCTGACCAGGGAGTTGTCGAATACCGGATCCAAAGCCTGTCTCCTTGACGTTCTTTATGGATATCACAGTCAAGCAATGGACCCGGTTCTGGATGATCTCACCCAACTAGCACGCACTGTACCCTTGTCTTCTCCAAAGGTGTCCGTTGGTTCTACCGTTCTCGCACGACTTGTTCCTGCAGGAGACACTTCAACCTTCGACGCGACCTATTTCTCATCGCATTTCCGTCAGCCTGTAACCGTTGACACCCTGCGCAAACACCCCTCGGTCTCACAAATGGGTACTTGGATCGAGATGGGACCCCAAACATCACGCTTGTTGATAATACGGGCTCGTGTGGCTGCTACCACCAGCGGCGAGGAAAGTAACTCTATTCTTACCTCCAGCCTATCCCAGCTCTACGAACCAGCGCTCCTTTGAACTGGCGCAATGTCTTCGCGGAGCTGTCCCCTGCGATGTGCGCAGATCTGACACCATATCCGCTTGAGAGGAACAAAGTTTGGGTACCATACAAGGTGCCTTTTTGAAGTATCTTAGAGCACGGTACCGGCATGAAGCGTAGCGCCGCCAAAAACCGTAGCACCAGCACAAATCGCAGCGCCACAACCAAGCATTCCGAAAGCCAACATGATATCTGACCACACAATGCTGGGGTGGTGGGTGCAGTTCCCATCCCAAGAGAATGACAACTCGGCCAGTTTCGACACTTCCATCGAGGTTTTAGGTCCATTCATTGAAGGACACAAGGTCGCAGGGCACTACCTATGCCCAGCATCAATCTACCTCGAACAAGTTCTTTCCGGCGCAAGTTTTCAAATTTTACAATTCCGCATATTTATGAAAATGGCTGTAAATGGGCAATATCAATACTCACAAAAGTTCTTGGTCTCCGAATAAAATTGGTGCATTCAGGGGTTTGCTGAAAGATCTTTGCAAGGATTGCGCGCATTGACGAGATTTGGTGAAGCATGTCGTCTTGCGTGATGAAGTTGTAAACTTCACAGATCTTCTTGAGAAGATTGAGTACCGCTTTGCCGCGATCCGCTTGAGCTAGAATAATCTGCAAAAGTGATCGCTGAGTACCTGTGGGAGATGGGGAGAAAACCAACTTATCTTGGCTGCATAGGACAACACGCTCAGTGCCATTTTTGCATAAGGATGTACCTGTGGAACGAGATTATTTCGGTTTCGATCGAGAGAAGGGTCCATACATCCGCGAGCTTCCCGATAATATCGTCGAATATCCTGAGGGGTTTGAGATTTGTATCCTGGAAACTGCCAACGTCAACAGCATCGAGATCCTCTTGTCCGTCTTGAAGAACAGAAACCACGGTTGTTGCAGGTCCAGAAAGCGGATGCATGCGCCTTGCACATCCTGAGTTTCCCGAAGTGCCGATTTGGTGTCGGCCTCCACACCAGACGGTGCCTGAACACCAGAAATTAGACAGAGTGCAGAGACTGGAGGACAAGTACGAGAACCTACGTACCTTGAGATTTGGTGTTGATAGACACTCTGGGGAACAGCCTGAGGTGTGCGGTTGAGGGAATCCCTCGAGCGCTTATACCGATCTTAGTCGTATTCCAGGATAGTCATTACGGATGCTCGTGGACTCACTGAGATACTTAAGGTCACATTCACTGTCCTTAACCTTACCCAGAAATCGACAGATTGGGCCACGAGTTGCTACTTTGCTGGTCGTGTGGGTTTCTTGAGCAGAATCCCTCTGAGTGGATGAGTCACCTCTTCACATTCACTGCGGAAGTGAGAAACTGATCAGATCTGGAAAGGGTACGAAAAGACCATGTAAACAGACATAGGAAATGGCACAGATTCCGAGGTGTTAGAGTCGTGAGAGATCCTCAATTCAGACCGTTATGCGACACTGGAAAACTGGAAGTTCCAGAGGTGCACAGAAACAATAGAAGCTAAACCACATGTCTGATTTGCGTCTGAATACAATCATATTTGACTCGGATTAGCGTCTGGTTACAAATGTGAGGATAGCTTCTGGTTGCTTCGCATTAGCTTTTCCCCACTCCCCACATCCCCGTGTCCATCTAACGATGTATGGGGCACAACGCCGCCCTAGCGGTGCTCCTCCCAGTACCTTCCCAAATCAAGACAATCAGCCAACAAACGACTCGAACTCAAATCCATACCAGTTTGGTTCCCCAGGCCACGATCCAAACCTGAGTCCATACCAGTTTCCGCCTCTGCTGACTCCAGGAACCCCGCTATCGAATGCTGGCGGTCATGCGCTGCCACAGGTGGATGAGTTTTTCAGTAGACCGCCTCAGGCTGAAGCCGCCAAGCCGCCGGCGCAGGAATATCGAACACCATCCCATATAATGCGTCCCCCTAGCGTATCGCAAAATTTAGCCACTCCGTCGTTTCAGGGCGGGACACCATACCTGGGACACAACTCTCGCAATCCGTTCTCGGGAAGCGAGTCCTCCGGGTCTCGCGCACCCTCTCTTGGACCTGGAGGCAACTACGGTCAGCTTTCGGGTCCTGCACATCATCAGCCCCATATGATGCCACACCTAGGCTTCAAACACGGACCTCTTTATCACGATTCTGCGGGGTACGAGCTTCAGAACTCGGTTTCAAACCTCACTGCTAGGATGGGAAGTTTAGAAGAAGCGAATCAGCAATTATATCAGCACATGATCACGGAGAATGAGAAACTTACCAGGGAGCTAGAATCGACAGTGACTTTGGTCAAAACCCTCCAAACGGAGATAGCCCACTTACAGCCTCCTTGGCCTTGTACCAGTGGGTGAACTCTGCCTGAGTCTCTTTCTCCATGTCGCTACTATCGAAGGTCTCTTCTGCGTCGATCCTTGCCATGGTTCCAGCTGCAGACTTCTTCCAAGCATATTGGTTAGTATAATTACCTAGCTACAAGGATGCATAGTACTTACTTTATATTTCTGGGCCTCTTGCCAGCGCATGACTTGAAGTCGGTCAGGAGTTTCGGGTTCGGTTGCGCTGAGGTCGACATGTTCAGGAACTTGTAGTAATCTGGGCCGCTTGGTGGGCCGTCTGAGCGTGATTTCGACTGTCTACAAAGGTACTTAGTTAGTTGGTTGTATTTAAATCTAAAACTCACCATAGGCCCTGGTCGCTTGGTTTCAAAGGTAAAACTGAATGCCTGTAGTTTCGAAGGTAGTTCAAGCTTGATCTTATGTGCGTCGTCCGACATAGTGCGAGTGAACGATGGACTTAGAGAAATTTTTCGAAAGACGTACCTCACTGAAATCCAATCGTATGCAGACGTCGAATGAGTGGATTTCCCGGGTCAGTTAGCGTTGGAATAGCAAGCATTTGAAGAGAATAAACGGACGTCGGAAAAGACATGGTGGCGAAATCCGAAAAGGATCTGTTTACGTTTATAGCTGTGGACCAAACGAAGGCTTTGCTACGATACGTCGGATTTGCGTCGGATTAACAGCTAGGTACGTTTTGTGTCTGCTCACTTGCGCTTTCTCCCTCGGAATATGGTCTGATCAGTTTCTCACTTCCGCAGTGATTGTGAATTGAGTCACCTCTTCACATTGTGAATAGCAGTTAAGGATCAGAATCAGTCGGAAGGGTTCTACATGATTTATATAAAGACTTGCAGAAGAAAGAAACTAATCGTCCAATTGAATGGTTCTGATCAATACGTAGTACAGGTCATGTTGTTCCGAAGGAAAGGCAGGTTCTTTATAGCATCCGCAATTTGACCGCAGCTTAATCTAACATTGTCGGGCACTCGATCAGATACCATCGCAGCAAAGGTTCCAATTAGGCATACATATCAATTCTCACTTCTTTATAGCGTCTGTACAAACGACTATATATAAAGCTGCTTCTCTCGGTGACTTGACTGGATGTCTGTTCGATCGTAGGTCGGCTGTACTAACTTCAATTCAACACTCTTCTCCTCATCGCACCGGTACTAAACACATCAACGTCGTCAACGCACATACTCTCCTACATGAAGCTGTTTAATAAGCTCACTGCTTTCCAAGCCCCTTCCATACAGACTACCTCCCGACCTTAATTGATGACGGAGTCTCCCAGGTTGGAATACATCACAGGATCCACTGCATACGGGCTACACACTTCCATCCAAAATACTCGTCCCTGTTAAGTACGTTCCGACAAGGTAGCGTTCTTGAAGGCATATAAAAACCTCTGGACCAGCAAACCTGTTTCGGTTTCTCAACTGGACTTTTGACTCGATCGCCCATCAAAGTTTACCAAAATACTCTACGCAATCTCCGCTGTTGCTGTTGTCCTGCTTGAAATGCTAAACAATCGCATGAGCATGAAACTTGCTGGCATATTTAGTCTCGATTCTCCCTCAGATACGTTACAGTCAATATCTACAGCGCGTCGGGCTCAACCTACTCCTCAACACCATCGAAGTAAGCACCTTCGTTGTCTACATCACCGTGATCTTGAAGCTACTCTCGGCATGTACCAAGCTAGGAGCTGCCTTCACCTGGTGTGTGGGGCGACGGAGTACCAGAGACTTACTATCCTCCGCTCACCACTCTGCCGGAACCTGTGGGATCATCCTGGAGTAGCGCCCTTTCAAAGAAGGGATCACATTCCATTTTACAATAAACATGAACCTTACCACGGATTCACAGATTTCTTGCCGCACGACGTCGTCTACACTGGGAAGAGATACCCAACCGGAGAGCATCTCTTCCAATCTTTCAAAGTTAGTCAACGACATTAATTTCCCGATGTCTTTCTAACACTCTTGGCTGCGGTGGAACAGTTTTGAACTCTCGGCTAGCAATCGCCGAGCACATCCGTAAGTGCGGGGACGGGCCAAGTACGGTGTTCGACGAAGCTCATCGTCATGAGAAATGGGTTCGATCTGACTGGAAACAAGTAAACACTGAGAAGGTGATTCAGAAGTTTACTGATTGTCAGTATCTGACAAGGACTACCTTTGTTCTGATCCGCAGATGGAAGTCACACTTCGGCTCAAGAGCACTCTGCACACATATCTAAAGGTCTTGCTTCTTGGCACTGCTTATGCTGAACTGGTCGAGGTAAATAAGTTATCTTCGGTATTTTTTTTTATCTTTGATCTCGTGGATAGGACTCCCCAAAGGACTTCTTATGGATTGGTGCTGATAGCTCTGGACATAATGAACTGAGAAAAGCACTGGAGAGAGTGCGTGATGAGCTTAGTGAGTATTCATTCACAAACATCCATAATTACCCCGACGTAAAGGACACGATGACAAACCAAATAGGGTGCCTCCCGGTTTTCGTTGCAAGAACTGACGTCGCTGGTTGTTGCGACAGCCGGAAAACCCCCAATCCAAACCTTGCAACGCTGTTCCGTTGTTTTGCTCGGCATGGGAAGAAGCACGCCTTCGGCAGTACTACCTCAACCTCAATTCCAAGCATCACAGCGTTTCTTCTTTGTTCCCACAGGCATGGCAGTCAGCGTCTCTTGTTGACGCTGGGCTACGCGAGGTTCGTTGATGCCCTCCTTGACTTTACGCTTCTCTAACTTTTTGTAGTTTTGCCAGTAGAAAACAGAAATATATCAACACCATCCTTACTGGGGTATGACATGTACCACACAAGCAGCGACCATGTGCAACGTTAGTTTGTATTCCTGGCCGACGGTCCGTTGTTCTGACCGAGACATTCTCTAGCATCGTGAGAGCTCTAGCCGTGCTGAACGTTCGTTTAGGGCTCTTGGCTGAAATTTGGGCATTTCGAAGGACATAGGTGCGCTTTGTGAAGGAGTAAAGCGTGCCTTTGGGTGCATCAGGGCGTTGTGGAAGTGTAACGGTCGCTCAATGAGCGAAAGGTACAAATGACGGAAGCAGAGAGCTGGGTACTAGCGATGATTCGACGAGAAAAATAGTACACAGCCCTAAGCCATATATGAGTACCTACTGTAGTAATAGTATAAGGTGAGATTGCTGTCGGTACGAGTGTCAATGAACATAATGAATCCGCAATCATCAGAACAAGCTGGTCCATGTGTGACGGAATACATCGGTGGAATGTTAAGTACAGTAAAGTGGCCATGAACTAAATAGAATGGCCGTGAGCTATCTACAGTAACCGGTACCATGAACGTGAAAAGTGGGATTTTTGGCCTGTCAGTGGATTTGATATTTGCGTTGGCTGTTCGCCGTGTGTGGTATCTAGAAGAAGGGGATGGGGACATGTGGGTGCTACGCCGGGGAAATTATTTGCGACTGGATGTTCGGACGGGGGATGATGCATGCATGGTTCAATGTGGGAAGGCCTCGTGAGATATGATGTTGGGACGTAAAGTGGAGGGGTAAGCTTGGGAAGTGGACACCGGATATCATGAGAGTCATTGAGATGAGTGGAAAAAGGCAAAGGCGGAGGATTTGATGGAAGTATTGGACGATTATTGCGAGCTTAAAGATATGTATGCGGTGACGCTATCAAGAGATTGTCGATGGGCCGTCACTGAATTCTTTCCGAAATCTCCACAATGCATATAATGCTGCAGTGCATGTCGGCACTAAGGTCTACAGGTGTTGGTTTGAGTAATTGCGAGGAACAGAGAGGGCATTGAGACTCACTCCTCTCGGCGGCACCTTTGCCAGTGTTGCCCATGTGCCATGCAGCTCAAATCAACCTCGAGACTTCTGGGTATCACTGATACACACCCAGGACTCAACAATAAGTGTCGAGAAGCGGGTGGTACCCAAAACAACAGCCGATGTTTGGGTCCTACCCATCCACTTTCAACATCCAGAGAACAGGGTGTTGAACTGCGGTCGTCCTGGGATGCTCCCTCCATTAACTGGGAAGTGTCGCACAACGCATGGATGGAGTGGGACGAGAAGGAAACGAAGTGGTTGCTCCAAGTGTTCAATGTCATGGTACGATGTTCATCTGTGAATGGTGGAGAATCTGAGACGGCACACTGCTGCGATGGTTGGCTCATCGCTGCATCCCACAGTCGAACAGTGTGATCCCAAGAACCAGTGACAATGCGAGTGCCGTCCGGCGAGAATGAGACTGAGTTAACTGCTTCAGTGTGCCCCCGCAAGGGCTCACTGACGAGCTGCCCCGTCGCAACATCCCACAGCCGAATAGTCTTATCCTTTGAACCAGTGACGATGCGAGTGCCGTCTGGTGAGAACGAGACCGAGTAAACTCCTGCAGTGTGCCCCCGCAAGGGCTCACCGACCGGCCGCCCTGTGGCAGCATCCCACAGCCGAACTGTCTGATCCGCCGAACCAGTGACAATGCGAGTGCCGTCCGGTGAGAATGAGACAGAGAAAACTGAATTCGTGTGCCCCCGCAAGGGCTCACCGACCGGCTGCCCCATCACAGCATCCCACAGCCGAGTGGTGTTATCCATAGAACCAGTGATGATGCGAGTGCCGTCCGGCGAGAAAGAGACCGAGTGAACTGAACTAGTGTGTCCCCGCAAGGGCTCACCGACTGGCTGCCCCGTGGCAGCATCCCACAACCGAACTGTCTGATCCTCCGAACCAGTGACGATACGAGTGCCGTCCGGCGAGAATGACACCGAGTAAATTTTTCCAGTATGCCCTCGCAAGGGCTCACCAACTGGCTGCCCCGTTGCGGTATCCCACAGCCGAGCTGTCTTATCGTCTGAACAAGTGACGATGCGAGTGCCGTCCAGCGAGAAAGAGACCGACCGAACTGCTCCAGTGTGCCCCCGCAAGGGCTCACCGACTGGCTGCCCTGTGGCAGCATCCCACAGCCGAACTGTCTGATCAAAAGAACCAGTGACAATGCGAGTACCGTCCGGCGAGAATGAGACCGACAAAACTGACCTCGTGTGCCCCCACAAGGGCTCACCGACTGGCTGCCCCATCACAGCATCCCACAACCGAACAGTCTTATCACATGAACCAGTGATGATGCGAGTGCCGTCCGGCGAGAATGAGACGGAGAAAACTGAATCAGTGTGCCCCCACAAGGGCTCACCGACTGGCTGCCCGGTAACAGCATCCCACAGTCGAACAGTGCTATCCGCTGAACCAGTGATGATGCGAGTGCCGTCTGGCGAGAACGAGACCGAGAAAACTTCTTCAGTGTGCCCTCGCAAGGGCTCACCAACTGACTGCCCCGTGGCAGCATCCCACAGCCGAACAGTCTTGTCCTCCGAACCACTGACGATGCGAGTGCCGTCTGGCGAGAACGAGACCGAGTAAACATGTGCAGTGTGCCCCCGCAAGGGCTCACCGACTTGCTGTCCCGTCACAACATCCCACAACCGAACAGTCTTATCCTTTGAACCAGTGACGATACGAGTGCCGCCCGGCGAAAACGAGACCGAGTAAACTTCATCAGTGTGCCCCCGCGAGGGCTCACCGACTGGCTTCCCTGTTGCAGCATCCCACAGCCGAACTGTCTTATCTGAAGAACCAGTGACGATGCGAGTGCTATCCGGCGAGAATGAGACCGACCGAACTGAACCAGTGTGCCCCCGCAAGGGCTCACCGACTTGCTGCCCGGTTGCAGCATCCCACAGCCGAACTGTCTTATTCCGAGAACCAGTGACGATGCGAGTGCCGTCCGGCGAGAACGAGACCGAGTAAACACGGCCAGTGTGCCCCTGCAAGGGCTCACCGACTGGCTGCCCCGTCGCAGCATCCCACAGCCGGACAGTCTTATCCCGGGAACCAGTGACAATGCGAGTGCCGTCCGGGGAGAACGAGACTGACTCAACTGCATCAGTGTGTCCCCTAAGCACGGTCTGAACGACCGGCCAGTTTGCATCACGTCCGAATGCAACATGAAGAGTATTCGGAAACCGTGCAGAAAACGTTCTCGATAGCGGACAGTTGGAAGGCGAGAATGGGAGTGCTGAGACATACAGATGTGGTGTGCTGTGTAAAATCATGCCCCCGAAGACTTGAATGAATCTCTGTACGTCCATCACAGTCGATGAGACATCTTTGAATTCGGAATGACCCTGTAGTTGTCCGTGAGTACTGTATCTGCCACCTAGTAGCAGTGTGCTCACCTTCAGCCATTGGGCAATAGGCGGAAGGGCAGCCACTGCACCGCTGAGTGCATTGATCAAGGCGAGTAACTCGAGCCAGAAAAACACCCGTTCGTGGTCGAAGAACGATTTCACTTCTTTTGCGAGCTCCTCGTCGAAGACTGTGTTTTGTACATGCGACGTCCAGAAGCGAGAGGAATATGATAGATGTGGGGAGATGCATTTTTGGACTCGTTCTTGCAGTCCGGGATCTTCGCTATTAGGCAGATACGACGATTTTAAATCACAGATATTGAAGCGAAGGCCGTCTTCCATCACTCCAAGTGACGCGAATGCAAGGTCGTGTTGTGCCTTTTGCAGGTCGATGAAAAACTCTCCGCTGGATAGTTCGTCGGTCAAGAAATCATGGAAGGACGCGTGAAGGGGTCGGATTGGGGAATCTGTGCCGGTGGTGCCGCTGAGGAGGGAGCCCATGCTCTTGACCACGAGCCCCACGTCGAAATTGTCCTCTCGCGTTGGAAAATGGCGCCTCATAGAGTTCAGGGATGTTAAAGGAAGAGGTTCGGCTGTGCCTAATATCTGGCCCATCACTGACCGAAACCTCGCTATCGCTAGTGCGGTCGAACGCGGTGTCTGCGATTGCGGAGAAGTATCCTTGGGTAAGATATCTTTTAAAATGAGGTTATACATGCTGTGCAATAGGTTTCTTCTCTCAGCAGGATCGCGCGACACCACGGCGTTGTAACAATCCATTCGGGATAGCCCAGCATGTGACTCGTTGATGTATCCGCAGGCGAGACGCGCCCACTCGAAAAGTCCATCAGCTTTCTCAGCGAGGACTCCAAACTCTCTGTCTTGAAAACCTAACCCTTCCAACTCCTTGGATACGTAATTACGGATGTCGCGCTCTGTGAACGCTGGTGGAATATCGTCCATCGAGATTCGTCGAATATGCTGAACACCGTCAAACACGTTTTCGATGTCATCAAGTGGCCGAGAGGTGACGATGAACCGAAGATTCCTTGGAAAGTCCGTAATTTTTGGAACGGCGAGGTTTGGATGCTTGGATGCTAGAATGCGGAGGAGGTCTCTGCGTGTCTGTGCTCCACCGCTCTCGTCCAATGCATCGATTACGATCGTGATGGGTTCCTCACTTGACCCAGCCGACTTCTTCATTGGCTCGAATAGAAGTTTCTTCCACTGCTGGAGGATATCCGTGTCGCTGAGCGCGTCGTCGGTCTTAAGCGCATCTACTAACGCCCGCCTCATCTCCGGATTATGGTTAGCCAAGTCGCGCGCAATCGTGGAGAACATCTTTTTATGGAGAAGGTCTGCTTCTCGCTGGCGGTCAAAGCAGTAACATGAACCGAGCCCTCCCACATCTTTGCGCCACTGAGCAATCGTGTGGGCGATGGCAGATTTGCCCTTGCCTGCAGGACCAGATAGCCACAGCACCCGTGGAACGTTGTCTCCGGTGTTGTTGACCCAGTCTGTGATCTCGGATAGGATTTCCATGCGCGTCCCTTCAAGGCATTCTTTTGTGGTATCTAGTCCCGCGCCTCGTGCATGAGTCATACCGTTAAGAACCAATATCTCTTCTAAAAAGATTTGAGTATATGTCAAGCCACAGGGACGCCCGAACCCTTACCTGTATCACGGACGTGTGTAGCTATGTCGTGGACGTGTGTAGCTATGTCGAGGACGCCTATAACAACGTCCCGAGCAACCTGGTCCCGGAAGTTTTGCATGAGTCCATCGAACACGTCATTGTACTTTTTGATCGTATCATCTGTTTCCGAGACGACATTCTTTACGAGTCTGGTCCCTGTGATGATAAATAGAAGCTTGAGACGGTAGAGTACGCAACAGTCTGTTGAGACTCACCAAAGTTCTTCGTCTCAGTATATTTTTTGATGAAATTGGCGCATTCACGGGTCTGCTCAGAAATCTTTGCAAGGATGTCGCGCATCGACGAGATTCGGGGAAGCATGTCGTCTTGTGTGATGAAACGGTATACTTCAGCTATCTTCTTGAGAAGTTCGAGTACCGCTTTATCGCGAACCACTTGAGCTAGGATAATCTGCACAGATGATTGCTGAGCAACAGCAGGAGATAGGGAGAAAGAGAAAACGTACTTTGGCTGCAGAAGACAATATGCCCAGTGCCATCTTTGCATATGGATGCACCTGTGGAACGAGGTTAGTTTGGTTTTGATCGAGAGGAAGACCTGCATACGTTCGCAATCTCTGCGATAACAGTGTCGAAAATCTTGAGGGGTTTGAGATATGTATCCTGGAAGTTGTCAAGAGAGTCGAGACCCTGCTGTGCGCCTTGTACATCAGAAACTATGCCTGTTGCAGGTTCGGAAAGTGAATGCATGTGGTTTGCAACCTCTTGAACATCCTGAAGTACTGATGGAACAGCCTCCACTCCCACAGCGGACGGGGCCGTCTGAGCCTGCGTAACACCAGAAATTAGAGAAAGCGCAGAGACTGGAGGATAAGTATAAAGGCCGACGTACCGTGAGATTTGGGGCACTTTCATGATTGATATTTGGATTCGGGGGAACAGGCCTGCGGTCGAGGGAATCCTTCGAGCGCTTATGTGAATCTTAGTCGCATTCCAGGACACTTATTACGCATACTCGTGGACTCACCGATCCCTTTAACTTGTTTGCACTGTCTTTAACCTTTTCCAGAAACCGACGGACTTTGCCACGGGGTCGGTGCTAGACAAGGGATGCATGAATGTCAGTATTTGGAGTGGAGTGAACCGAGCGATCATCGTAAGCCACATACCGAGCTTCCAGGAACTGTTGGTTCAGTAGTCGCGTGAGGGTCTTGAGCGGAATCCCTCTGGGTCGATGATTTGCCTTTTTTCATTGCGAATAGCGGGTGAGGATCAGAATCAGTAGTAGGAAGGGACCTACTAGCTTATATAGAGTTATTATTAGTACAAGCCTCGAGGCAAATATTTGCTGCACTATTCGGCAGACTAATCGTCCAATGATTCTGAACCAATATATGCTTGAAGTTTTATCTGGGGTTTGACCATTGTCTGGGGTCTTGCCGTAGGGTTCGGTGATAACAAGGTGGCGTTAACTCGTGCAGCTGCTTCAAGTTCTCGTCTACTCCCGTTTGATGACTACATAGACTAGATGCAAATTTAGCATCAGTCTGATACTGACCTCATTATCATTCACTCGTCTCCTCGTTGCATCCACCGTTACAAAACGCATCATCAACGTCGTCAACCCTTTCGAAAGCAACACAACCTCTTATACTCCCTATCTCCACTTTTTCACCATAAAGGTCTTTCACCTAAATGCATTCCCGTCAGTCCGTGACTATCCACGAACGTTGTTGCTATATCGGGTTCTCGATCAGATACTGCAGGTTTCGATTAAAATTTAGGTACGAGCTTTTTTTTATAATAATCGCCCTCTGATACCACCTTCTGACCTGATATTCACACGTTCATGCACATGTCACGTATGGTAGCTTTGACATGCTACAATCATTCTAATATATGGCTGCACACTTTGTCGTTAACGTTGAATGCTTTGGAGTGACAAGACAACGCAACACTATCGTCAATTAAATTCTCATTCGCAAAAGTACCATCACTCACAATCGATGACCTCTATGAGACTCATATCTGGTACATCTCTTCAACCATTTACCACAACTTCCGGAACTCCTGATACTATTCCATCAAAAATACGCCCTTAGTCACTGATCAGTCTAGACCAGTCCATCTGCCATACTTTGGGCCCAGTTGTTCACTGCGAGCTTTGTTTCACTCTGCCTTGCCTGCATTGTCATGTGTGGGAAATTCTGCCCATGGTGGTACGGAGTCAGGGGCCCTCCTATTCCAATTTCATGTCCTATGGAGAGTTCTATCTAGTTGAGGGGACTCCCAGTGTCCCAATACATCTCTGGGCGCACAAATGCCCTGGTGTGAAGCATACCTCCACACCGAGCCTTACAAATATACTGCGCGTTGATGCACAAAAGAAATATCCTATGGTACTAAACGCAAACTCGCATGGAATTCGCTCTTATAAAATGAGCTACGCTCACTTGTATTGCTATATTCTAATCATGGTGTACAGAAGCTTAAGTACCCTATTTGTGAAGAGTCCGTATAACCTTCAAATGCGCATACTGCTTTGCGTCTGAAAAACAATGCTTCGCATACTTTGGCAGCTCCATATTAGTAGTTGGCGAAAGAAGTGAACATGTGTGAGGCAAAACCGACGCGGCGCCTGCCGCTATCGAACACAGTGTAGAAACGCTGAAAGAATACGTAGCCATTAACAAAGTTAACACCTGCGCCAGTGGGTGTTCCAATGTTTCTAACGATGAGAAATATATCATCGGCATCGCCAATCATAACGTGGTTGAGAAAACGAGGCCAGATTTGCGCATTACGGGTGAGACTGTAGGTCTTCTGTGCAAATGGTGAACAAGGGGCGTAAGGGTTGAGACAGAATTGACATACCTCGCCAATATGGAAGTTCAAGTCACTTAGGGCAGCATACTGGTCATGGGAAATCTGGAGAAGATCATTCGCCGGATTCACAGTACCACCGGTTAAATCCTTGTACTTCTCATAGGCATCTATCGAACGCTGATGAGACCATTATTACTCACTGGACTTTAAATACACACCGGAGGAAATGTAAAGAAAGGTGAAACCACAATCCACGATGCCAGCGGTGTAGTCCAAGATATGGGTATTTCCGTAGGTGATCCTCTGATTCATACCCCAATACCGCGATGAGCCGGGGATGGCGGTGATATCACTGAAACAAAACAATTACCATCAGTCTGGATTGATCCAGAAGCTGAGGTGCCTTACGTGTATCCAATCTCGCCGCTGTGCCTGGAGGGGTTGGCTTCACCAAAGGAAAGCTCTCCAAGGGTGACTTCATCCCTAACGCTGGGCCGGAAAAAGATACCAACAACGGGCTGAGAAATGGTGCCTTGCTCAAACAGGCGGTCAGTGACAGTCTTGATCGCGTCTTCTGGTGAATGTGTTGCGCCGAGGCCCGCCGCTGAAGGCCCGATTCCAAGGATACCGTCAAAAACGATTTCCTGCGACTCATAAGCAACACCGATTTGCATCTGGGGGATGTTGATCTCATCAGTGAGATATATTGTATCTTTGAATAAAGTTCCTATAGATACCAATCGTAGGTATTTTCAACTTATGATATTGTTGTATGTCATACCTTTGAAGGAGCCATAACCGTAATCGCACGCCACAGGCTGTCCGGTGTTGACGCCGACGGTGCTACTCTCGAACGGAGTGCTGGCACCAACCCATGTGATCGCGCTAGCGCTGTCGACAATCAAGTTGTCTTCAATAATACATTAGCAACCGCATGTTTTCTCAACATTAAACTTACACTGCCTGGCGCCAATGGCAAGTGATACGACGTAGTTCATATCCGTGTTTAACAAAGGGACATCAGCACGCCGGTCATGGGTGCTGTATCCACTGAAAGCCGCCAGGCGAGCTTCATCGTGCCGTAAGAGGTCAGTAACATTGGAGAATGTTAACCTCCTGGTCACGGGGAGCGTGATGGGGGAATTGCGAACTTCAACGGGCGATGCCGTGATTGAGAAAGTCAGTAGTATCAACAAGGATGCAGTGGAGAACATAACCTACTGAAAAGTCATATCATACTCAGTGCCATTATATATGTGATAGCGAACACGATGGCAATGGGCACGTTAGCCACGTTAGCCTCACTCGAAAAAGTGATGACGATATACTAGTTGCGATGCGAGTCATCGTGAGTGCAAGGATTCGATAAAATGTGGCAAGAGATGGTTTGCTTTTGCTCCTGGCATGTCGTTTCTGAATCTCAGTGTTGTCAGGCGTCAGTTAGTCAGTACTGACTCGATTTGATTTGACCTGACAACTAGTCGGTGCGTCAGCATAGTCGTTTGATATTGTAGCCCTGGGAAGTATCAACGTTGCAACTTTGAGAAAGTCCGAATTTCTGGGTCCACCTGAGTGGCACCATTATAGTGGTACAGTTGATTCGCTCATAATGCATGTGATAGTGACAGTCAAAGTTGACGCCCAGTGAAAACCCACTGTTCTGAGAATGGCTGAGGTTGCGTGAAATTGTCTACATTAAGCGACACAATCTCAGCAGAAAAATGCACATGTGCAAATGTGTGATTGTGCACCATTGTCGCAGATTGTGCGCATGCGACATTTCACTTTACCCCTAGATTGTACCAGATCTGCTGATATTGGGTTGCTGTAGTTTACAGGCATATGGCTACAATGAAATACGACTGCTGCTGCTGTTGCCCATGCTAGCCCACACTCGTTTCCGTTGACACTGTAGCACTTGGCCCAGTAGATGATCAAAATCAGAAATGGTGAGGTCACAAAGTCAGAGAGAGCACGCTACCTGACGGGGCCCGGCAGAGTGCCAGCATGGTTTCCAATACTGTATCGGAATTGCGATGGAAGACGATATGGGGAGACAGAGTGTTGGCGGCCGTCCATATCACGACGATGTTTTTATCTGTCGTGAGGGCCTGATAGGCTTGATCGATTATGGCGCTGACTAGACGAATCCCACAGTGAAACAAAACAGAGCAAAGAAGAGGCATACCTGTAGTATATCTAGGGGAAGCTCCTGCAGGATGATTAATGGAAAATATGTATAATAAACGAGGAAGTTGCATACCAGAAAAAGTTCGAGCGGGTGCGGTCTGAAATGAGTGAGGCACTTGCAAGCGCCAGTTTCACACTGTTCGATCAAGATGAGGACAAAGCGGTTAAGTGGCATAAGGTGAACGTACCATATATTCACAGATATAATCAATAACTCACAAGGTGGTAATCTTCATAAATGAGATCGGTCCTTGCACGGGTGAGGCGCCATGGTGGGGGAGGAAGAAAGGGGTATTGGGGTATAGCGACACAAGGCGCAATATATATATGTGTGTGGTACGTCTGGAGGATCTTTTGAAGAAGTGTTGTTAGCTGATGTGCAACAATGAAGATGGCCTCACACAATCTCAAACTATTGCCGCATGCAACATGCAACATGCAGCGGCGACAAGAAGAGATAATTCGATCTCAGACTGGTGCTATTATTAGTAATAACTTCGCCAGCCAATCTCACACGCTTCTCAAGTTCACGCACAACCTCGCACAATCTCAGCCATTCTGGGTTTTCACTGGGGTTGACGATTCAGACGACGATTCAGTCGTGTAATTCGGCAACCGATTTCGAGGGCCGATTCGGAATCGAGTGAATCGGCTCTGGAGTCGATTCACTCGATTCTGAATCGTCGATTTATGCAGCTGTCTCTGCTTCAATTTAATTTCTAATTATTTTATACGATATCTACAGTACATCTGAGTCACTAAGCTTAGTTTGAGTCTCTGCTCCCTTCGCTGTCTGTTTCTTGTCAGTCCAGCACTGGAGTCCTATCGAGGAAAAGCCAAAGCCCTTGGAAAGATGTTATTGTGTGGTTTGCAGTGAGACTTCATGCTTCAAGTTGTAGATACCTTGTTGTGTGCGCTCGTCACAGAGCTGCTTTTTTCGAAGGGGACAATTTTCTGCTCGAACGACGTCGAGCACGGCGAGCATGCGTCATGATAAAGATAACAAAGTTATGAGTATACTATCGTTGGGCCAGAGTTGCAAAATCTGACGACCTCATTTTCATAACTCATTTTTTGCGACACATTAAGATGAGAAAAATATATGGAACTGTAACTACGTGTGTCAGAATGGAGCTCCAGTTCACAGAAGAAATAAATATGCAAAAATGATACTGCCAGAAGGATGCCGACTCTAAATGTTAGAAATAGTAGAGAGTTGCAAAGCTTCCCACAGGTGTGTTGGCGCAGGTGTTACATTCTGTTACGGCTGCACGTTTGAACTCCGATGATCTGACGCTCAGTACACCCAAATTCTCAGTAGCGTTGAACAATAAGAATTAGTACTCCGCTCACGAATGTCACGCTTGAGCATTCTCTGACTGTCGTGATTACATCGTCGATAACAACAGCAACTCTGGTCTAATCATGTTATAAAAATATGGAGGAGGTGAGGACTAGTATAAAGGGTTCCTGGAAAAAAGAAGACTTTTTTTGGCTGGGGTTTACACTTCCCTTGATTGTTTTACATGAAAGCATGTGGCTTGGGGGGATAATTTTGATGCCGAGGGCATTCATCGTGTTTTCTTTTTAAAACAAAAATACAGTACTATAGATCGATAACAAAAGATCTCATTTCCAAGAGTTGGAGGTTTAGAATGTGTTGTGTTTTGTGCTATGAGGTGTTTTGCAACTCTCTACCATTTTGCAACTCTGGCCCAACGATAGTATTTATTTTGTATTTGTTCACAGGAGAATAAACTTAATCGTGCATGATGTTCCGTATGTATATTGCATATTGCATATTGCATAATCCATAGCCTTGTACAGTGGAAAAACTGACCTCCACCACAATAACACAGAACTGTTTCTACATCATCCCATCCCACCTGGAATCGCTTCTGTTTGAACCTAGCTACACATTCCATGGAAACACCAATTACACCACACTATCATGTTCAGCGCACTCCTCTCGCCGATATATCTCTAGATGCCACACTGCATAAAGTAGTAAAGCTCACCCTAGCTTCTCCCAATTCTGGAGTGGAATGTTAGTCCTCACCAGTGACAGCGGTCCGTGCAAATCATGCTACATTGGTACCACTAGCTTCCATGATCAATGCCATCAGCTTCACAGATAAAAATGTGCTGCTAGGGGTCCAGTCCAAAACCACAGCCATCACCTTCCATTGTTGCTGTGAATGGTACGTTCATGTCTTTATTTTTTTTCCTGTTTTTCATGCTATTGTATCAGCTCCCCTGCAACTGTGAGATTGACAACAAGATAAAGCAGCCTCTCTGGGAATGAAATTGTGGTTGCCCTGCCCCCTGCCAGCTGTGGTTGCTGCAACTGAGCGTGAAGTTTCTGAGTCACTGAAGGCATTTGCACATTTATCCCCGATCCTTTCTCCTGTATTGCAAACAGCGACACCACTGAGGGTTTTGCTGGCATTTGTTGCACCAGTTCCTGCTGCCCCTGTGCAAGCACTGTGCATTATGAAGTGGCCCAGAGCACATGACAGGACAACTTCCGTGTCTAGTGCGGGCTCGTCGTCTGCTGGAAGCAGTGCTGAGGAGGAAGTGGCACTGACTGTACTACCCACGCTGATCTACAAACCAATATTAATGGGTGTCCGCCGCCCTCCTCCCAGGTTGATGCCTGCTGGCCTTAGTTTGCAAGCATGAACAGGGCATGCGGCCTATGCTAGGACAAACGAGCATCCTCAGTCTGTGGATAAAAGCTACTGAGCCTCCCCATTCACACCTTGAGATGTACATGCCCTCCCAACCTGCACAGGCCATAAAACCATCTAGCGTACTGAAGCCCACCATGTCATCAGTAAAGATACCAACCATATCTAATATTGCTGCTGTATCAAAGAGTCCCTGCCCACCATTGTGCTTTGCAACTGTATGCATGGCTTCTGGGCTGCCCCATCCCACAGGAGGAGCACTACTGTCATCTAGACTTCCATCACCCACTATTGGTGTGCCCAAGTCAAAACTGCCCAGCATGACTGGAAGTTCAAGCATGAACGGGAAGAGTGCCACTATCCAGAGGGTTTAAGGAGTAATGGCAAGGAAAGTCAGAGGGGGTGTTAAGACCGTACTCAAAGGGTGAAGGATCCAAAGGGCTTTGGCCTCAGTTCGTGCACTGTGCCCCTTTCTCAAGTAATGCCCCTTATTTCAGGGAGTAGGTATACGTCTGAAGATCTGGAAGGAGTTGCGTGGTGGATCTGGACTTCCGAAGGTATTGGATATGGTACATCTGAAGGTTATCCGGAGTGTAGGGATGGAACGAGGATTATGGCTAGCTTTGGAACAAGTTCCTAACTAGAAACTGACAGAGGTAGACTATCTGAAGATAGAGTCGGAGATATAGACTTTAAAGGAATCAATCCCAAGTCTTGGAAGATGACTAGAGTGGAAAGTGACTCAAGTCCAAAGGAAGCAGAATGAGCAGAATCTAAGATGATATTTGAACTAAGGTTCTATGAAGATCTACAAGTGATTTATATACTGTAAGTATCTAATACGGATAATCAACAAGTCCGGGACTGAGGGCTATGTACGAAGTGTAATGGAAGTCTATTAGTTAATGCGCAGCAGATCAGTAATCGCTTCTTGGACCTGAACCAGGTGGCACCCCGACTAGGACCCCGGAAACCAACCGCCGACAACGCGCTCAACAGCGCTAAGGACGCCCAGAGGCGCCCCAGCGGTCACCAGGACACCAGACAAACCGCCAAAATTCTAGACCAAGAACCAAGAACGAAGCAACAAAGCAAACAAAATGCCAACAATCAACTCAACGAGCCCGGTCACCACGACAACCACAGGTAGGGCCAACCGACGGACAGCAGCTGATAAACCTTTGCTTTCAACCAGTAGACCCATACAAGACCACATATTGGGCACAGGAACGAAGACAGATGTTGTCAACCTGAACACAGCATGAAAAATCTTGTCCATGCACGGTCTCGTAATGCCAACAGCCGGTAGCATGTTGCAATCAATCTCGGTAGCTTTATTCGAATTTAGTATCACAGCAAATCTAGGCGCCACACATACTGACATACTACGAGCAATTGCACTAATAATACAGGAAGTCGATACGGAAATAAACACGGAAAACATCATAGAAAAAGTCAAAACCCTAATAGGCGGACCAATTGCGACCCTAGACGAGAAAGTCGAGACATTAACAGAAACAATAGACGCGCAAAAGAAAACAATAGAGTCGATGACGGAGGTACGCACCAACTTGAAATCATCAGCGGAAGATTTGGGAAAGATAGCTGGAAACATGAAGAGCACAACGCCACAAAGAACGAGTGATGAACGGTCTGACGGACCACGAACGTTTGCAGACGCAGCCAAAACTAACATCCCTGCCCCACTAACAAAGGTACTAGCGAGAAGCGAGACACAGGCAAGGCAGATCCTAGTCGACAGACGATCACAGCTCTTCGCCAACTCTCTGAAAGACCTAATGGAGGCGCAACTAGTAGCAAAGGCCACCTTAGCAGTGGAGCAAATGTCAAAGGAGAAAGTCGTACTTCCAACATCAATCAACTTCATCTCAGCACGCCGTCTCCCTCATGGAGGAGTCCTTTACGAGCTCAACTCACCTGAGGCAGCAGAGTGGTTCAACGTGGCAGCAAACCGAGGATACTTCCTGGAACACTTCGGAGCGGAAATAGTGATCAAGGAGCGAACGCACAATGTTATAGTGGAAAATGTACCAGTAACCTTTGTACCCAACAACCCAGCAGCACTAGCGGACGTCGAGAAGAAGGCGGGCTTGAAACCAAAAACGATTAGCAAGGCGTGATACATCAAACCGGAAGCAAGGCGCAAACCAGGACAACGAACAGCCCACATAATAGTGACCTTTAACTCCAAGGAGGGAGCAAATCAAGCCATCAAGTTCGGCCTGACAATCGAAGGTAAGAAAGTATATGGAAGAAAGCTAATACCAGAACCAACCAGATGCCTCAAATGCCACTCGTTCAAAAACACTCACATGGCCGCAGAATGCCCACAGGAACAGGAGACGTGCGGTACATGCGGGGAACACCACCGAACAGCCACGTGCCAAGTCACAGACCAAAACGAGTTCTTCTGCAGGAACTGCAAAGTGAAGGGCCACGCGGCCTGGAGTCGACAATGCCCGACGTTCACGAAGAAGTGGGATGGACACAAGAACCGCAATGAAGACGCTAAGTACCGATTTTTCCTCACAGAAGACCCTCTTACCTGGGAACCACTAACGAGTCAAAATTTTGAAGAGAACAACGAGACAGCCCCAATATGGCAGCAAGCGACGGAGGATCATCAACCACAACGATACCCACCACCAAGAAACAGAGCGGAACATGGACGGCCCACCAACAACAACAACAACAACCAAGAACGCGAGGAACGGAACCTCAACAACAGGAACACCAACCGAATCCCATTGGGAGGTCAATCCCGAATCCCAGAAGCATGGCAGATGACAAGACCTCAAGCAGACCACCGAACACAATGGAAACTACCCACCCAAGAAGAGACCGAAACGCAATCAACACCTCCAAGATGGTCTAGCTCCCCTTACGGCTCCCTCCACGAACCCTACAGCCCACAAAGAGGGTGGGACCAGGACCATGCCGGAAACTAGTGATGGATGACGCCGACAACACACACCAAGAACGCCAAGACTTGAAAATCTGGCAGCAAAACCTTCGGAAATCCAACAACGCATGGGAGCACATGCTGAAAAACTTAAACCCGCACGTATACGATATAGCGTGCATCCAAGAACCATATCTCAACCCCATGAATCTTGCTAACGCCTCCAATCTAAGACAGTTCTGGGACGTAATCTACCCAACGGACCACCACGCAAACCCAGGACGATCACAGACGATAATCCTAGTCAACAAGAGACTATCGAAAAACAATTGGCACATTATACCACTCAAGTCAGCGAATGCTATGGCGATAGAGCTAACGGGGGCTTTCGGCAAGGTGCGTATCTACAACATATATAACCCCTGCGATAGCGATAGCACACTCCACTTCATGGAGAGGCACATGGTGTCTGAACGAAACTCCCAAAGACATCGCACGCAGCAGCGAATCGCTCAAGGCGACAACACTGTATATAATGAACATATAATCTGGCTAGGCGATTTCAATCGCCACCACCCAATGTGGGAAATGCAACATAATGTACATCTCTTCACCGCGGCGAACTTAGACGCCGCAGGAGTACTGATAAACCTTCTATCACTATATAACTTAGTCCAGGTTCTCCCCCCAAACATAGCCACTCTAGAGGCATCAAACACCAAAAACTTAACACGCCCAGACAATGTATTTTGTTCAGCAGATCTTGAGCACTCGTTCACACAGTGCAGTGTAGAGTACCAGCTACGCCCAGTAGTAACTGACCATTTCCCCATAATTAGTACCATCAACCTCCAACCAGAACGAATTGAAACCAGCCCCAAGCGCAACTTCAGAGACACGGACTGGGAAGAGTTCCGGGAGGTCCTTGAAACTAAACTAGACGACATCCCACAGGCAACGGAAATCAAGACACGAGAACAGTTCGACGAGGCGTTCAAGGCACTCACAACAAGCATCGCCGAAACAGTAGAGAAGTGCGTACCGAAGACCAAACCATCCCCGTACGCGAAGAGATGGTGGTCGAAGGAACTGGACACCGAACGAAAAGCAACACACAAACTAGGAAGGATATCAAGAAAGAAATTAGCGAGACGAAACGACCCAGTGCACGAGGAATATAGAATCGCACGAAACCGATTCTCAGAAAGTATCAAGCGAGCGAAGACAAACCATTGGACAGAATGGTTAGAGGAACTGACATTCACAGGAGTATGGACCTTTCATAGATACGTAGCAAACGACCCTCCGACCAGATACACACAAGGATCAAAACCCTCCAAGACCCGAGGGCAAACAATCAGGACAACACGACGCAAGATAACACCCGAAAGAGCGAGCTACTTTACGAGGTATTCTTCAGAACGCCGCCAGACGATGACCAAGTGAACCCGGACTTCGACTACGACCCTCCAATATGTGAATTCAGACCAATCACGAACCAGCAAGTACACAGAGCAATCGCGAAACTATCACTGTTCAAAGCCCCAGGACCCAATGGGATAAGCAACGTAGTATTCATGAAATGCGCTGACCTTCTTGTACCATTCATGGCACCAATATACAGAGCTACGTTCACCCTCGAAGTGTACCCGAACGAATGGAAATGTTCCTCGACGATCGTACTCAGGAAGCCAGGAAGGCCAGACTACAGTGTCCCAAAGGCATATAGACCGATAACGCTATTAGACACGATGGCTAAGATCCTTTCATCATGTGTTGCCGACGATCTAACATATATTGCAGAAGAACACCATCTATTACCCCCAACCCACTTCGGCGGTCGACTGGGACGATCAACGGTAGACTCCCTCCACCTGCTAACTAAGTTCATAACAGATTCCTGGGCGTCGAAAACAAACAACCACGTTTCCCTACTCTTCCTTGACGTAAAGGCGGCCTTCCTGAGCGTGGTAGCAAGCAAGCTACTACACAACCTCAGAAAAGCAAGAATACCAAAGGAATATGTAGATTGGTACAAACGAAGACTGGACAACAGAACGACGCATCTCTTTTTCGACGACTACCAGTCAAACTTGTTCAATGTGTCAGATGGACTAGACCAGGGATGTCCGCTATCCCCAATGGGCTTCATCTTCTACAACGCACCAGTCCTGCGAGTCGCAGACCCGAGACCCAGCAAAGGAGAACTGAGTCTAGGATTCATCGACGATGTAGCGCTAATAGCAAGAGGGCGCTCATACGAGGAATCAAACGCAAAGGTCAAAAACATGATGGAAAAGCAAGGAGGTGCACTTGATGTTACAAACTGGGATGGCGTCACCAGCGACAGTGAAAAGACACAGGCGGTCTGCTGGGAGTTCTTACAATGTTCAAAAGAGAACAAGGTGAAAGTACAAGGAACGCGTTCTGAGTACGATCAAGGGTTCAGCCTCAAAGACAAGTCTAAGAGGTATCCGCGAGAATAGAGGCTAAGGCTAAGGAGTGCTTAGACTTAGAGACGATTCAAGACGACTTAGGTTGGAGACCTAAGCGAAGGAGATTCCAGGTAAAACCCAGTAAGATTAAAGTAGCGAATCTACTACAAGTACACTGTGCTTAAATAGGCCAATATGTGCGCACAGACCAAGAGAGACGTGGGAATATAAGTGCGTATCCAAAGAAGGAAGGCAACTATAGTACAGATGCGTTGAGCATATGAGTCAGATCATGTTATGTAATATACAAGGTAAATGAAGTAAGAAAATGAATAGGGGCACGTACGATTGTAACATTACCCCCTATTATACTGAAAGTCACCGACTTTCAATCACTTTGGTTCGCATAGTAGACGGGATCGTCACTCCATTCGTAGTCTTCATCAGCAAAGGATCCACTCATCATGTACTTAGCTTCTCAAACCAGCGCGTCGTTTGGAGTCCTTCTTTTCTCTGCTGAATGCGTTCATCGTCAAGCTGCTTTTCCCAAGCTGGAGTGCGTCATAGAATCCCTCATCTTTCCAAGTTAACTCGAAGGAGGGGCCCAACTCGGTGAGGGCAGTAGAGGGACAAATGGTCGGGACCAATATCTGCAAACCTTGCACTGATATTCCGCACAATTCTTTTGACGATGCCCTAGCAAACCACAGATCGGCACTTCATATTTTCATCGGGTTGAATGAACTGGCGCAAAGGAGATGGAGAATAATGGGTGGGGACTGTGGATCTGGCGCGCTTCTTTCCCTTATTCTTCCTCATACGTTTTAAGGCAAGGGTGTTGCTCGCTTAAGCTGCGCTTGTTGAGCGGGGATAACGTGTATGCCGATTGGGGAGGTCCGGGGTAATTGCTCGTTCGGCAGCCGCAAGAGTTCAGTGGAGAAGAGGGGAAGTGATGCCGAAGTCTTTTACTAAGACTGGTGAAACGGGTCCATAGGACCGAATGACGATGGAATAGACATGGGGGTGGATATGGAAGGTCGCGAAGTCGAGGGCCGAGCGTTACCAGCTCGTGCAGGGATCCTAATAGTTTAGCGGCCTCAACTGCTCTTCTGTGCAGGTTCATATAGCCAGTCAGGGCAATCAAGAGTGGCGTGATGGGGGGTGAGAGTTGGTGTTCGAATGGGGATGGGTTCGAGGGATGCAAGGTCACTTGTTTGTTGTAAGTCATGATGGCTTCTTCTACTAGGTTTCTGGCTGCTCTGGTCTCAGCGACTGATTGCTGAATGGTATCGACAACTGTGTTGGTGAGTTGCCCGATTTCTTGCACAGCAGTGTATAGGCCAGTAAAGGCATCAAGACTAGAATAGAACGCGAAGAAGGGGTGCTGGGACAGGAAGTGGCGTATTTCCTTGCGGAGAGGGAGGTCGAGCAACGCCTGCTCGACGTTCGGCAATGATGTGAATAGCTTCTTCAACATCATTCTTAAAGAATCGGGAAGCAACAGCATAGCGTAAGCACGAATGCGTTTTTGGAGATGAATGAAACGGTGACGGAGTGTGATTTCTGTGTTTCTTTAGCGTGGCTTCGATAAGGGCTGCGTGCGGATGATGTTAACGATGAGTCGAGCGGGGAAGGCACCTCTTTCGGTGAGAATTCTGTCGATTTCGAGGGCATGTCCCTCGACAGAGGATGCGGCTTCGATGTAGGATTGGTTATCGATTTCTGCGGTAAGGGTTCCGTATTGTTCTGCTTCAGAGTCGGAGTCATTGGTGGCAACAGTGACGGGGTGATGTAGGCAGTGGGGAAAGACATTTCGAATTTGGTAGTTGATCAAGTGCTAATGCGGTTGATTGACTGGGGAATAATCAAGGGCGTGTTGCTTCTTATAAGCATTTAGATTCGAGCGGAGTTCTTCAAGTTCTTTTCTGGGAGCCATTCGTTATCTCCCGATGATATCCTTTCCAGAAACAAGATAACGTCGGCGATTGCCGGTTCCTTTGTGAGAAAGAATCGCTTCGATTTCATATTCTTCTTCTTCTTCGATGATGTCAGGTGGTGGTTCAGGGAAATTCGGCCGTGTACGTCTGTTTCGCTATAGGATGATAAGACAGAAGCATGGAACGTGGGGTGAATCTTCCACTGCGGGGAGTTTGAGTGTGAACGTGATGGGGATAAGACATCGATGATCGGGAAAGGTCCGTATCGTTTCGGTGCCAATTCTTTGATGGGAGTTTAAGTCTAAGATTGCGGCAGATAGCCAAACCTTATCTCCGATCTTCCATGGGGTGTACTTATCTCCTCGGGATCGTTCGGCCATTGTTTGCATTGCAATGTTATGACAGGCGATTGCTTCTTCTCTTATCTTCTGCAGAGATCGTACTCGATCTTCTGCTGCGGGGACGATGAATCAGGGATAGGTGAGGGATAGCGCGTGGTTCATATCCCATCATCAAATAGAAGGGTGATGCATTTCTTGCATCGTGTTTTCGGTGGTTGTGGACGAATTCAGCGATTGGTAGTGTTCTACCCAATCTTCAGGGTTGTTACGGCAATAAATGCGGAGGTATGTTTCAAGTTCTTGATTAGCCTTTCCGTTTGACCATCAGTCTGTGGGTGGTAAGCCGTGGATGGAGCGATGACGTAGTCAAGAAGTCGGGCAAGTTCCTTTGAGAAGCGAGATAGGAATTGCGGTCCTCGATCCGAGATGACTTTGTCATGGAGTCCAAATCGTCGGTAAACATGTTTTAAAAATAGCTTAGCCACACCTTCTGAAGTGATGGTTTTCAAACAAGGGATAATAATTACCCCCTTCGTAAGGCCATGGTCTACCACGACCATGATACTGTCAAAGCCTCCAGAGACGGGGAGGTCAGTGATAAGATCAACAGAGACCTGGGAAACGGGCGAACAGCCGACGAGGGAATAGGCGTGAGCGGGGGTCGAACAGGATGAGTATCCGCTTTCATTTGCTGACAAAGGGCGCAACCCTCAACGTATTTCCGAATATAAGAGCCCATGCAGGCCACCAGCTTCTCGTTTGACGAGTTCTTCAGTTTTGAATCTACCGGGGTGTCCCGCGGTAGGATGATCATGATACCTTTTCAGGATATCGGAGCGATGCGCCGGTGGAATATAAGCGCGATTTTAAAATAGAGGACGTTCTCCTCAATCTTCCAATCAGAAAGTGCCGATTTCATAGGGGAAGGCACACGCCATCAAGGGCGTCAGACGCCGTTTGAAAACAGGGTCGTCGAGGGGTCAGAGGATGATAGCACATCCTTTAAGTCGGTGTCAATAAGACGAACGAATAGAGCGTCAGGGAGGAGGGTCTGGTCCTCGTTATCGTCTTTGCCAGAGTCATAATCAGGCCGGCGGGATAGTGCATCAGGTACTGCTAATTTAGTACCTGCAACGTGATGCAGTTCGATGTCGTAAATAGACAAAATCAATTGCCAACGTGCTTGGCGACGGGTGAGCTTCTGTGCACTTCTAAAGTACAGAAGGTTCTTATGGTCGGTGAATACCAGGACGGGGTGTGGGTTTCCTTCGAGATAATGACGCCATTCGTTCAATGCCCGGATCACGGCAAGGAGTTCCCGATCAAAGATCTGGTAATTGCGTTCTGCGGGGTTCAAAGACTGTGAGAGATATGCACATGGGTGATAAACACCATTCTCATCAGTCTGCAGGAGAACTCCGCCAGTTGCTACAGCGAAGCGTCGGTAGCAATGGCAAATTGTCGGGAAGGATCAGGGTTACGGAGTACGGTTGGGAAGTGAAGCGTCGTTTCAATTCTTCGAAGGTGTCCATACATTCGGTTGACCATTCAAAGGCCTTATCTTTCTTTGTCAAATCGATAAGGGGTCGGGCGATGTCAGAATAGTGGGAAATGAACGTGCGGTAGAAGTTGCAAAAACCGAGGAATGACCGAACATCTTTTACAGATTTCGGGATTGGCCATTCGGAGATTCCCTTGGTCTTGGCGGTGTCCATAGCAACTTGTCCGGGGCGAATTATCATTCCGAGGTATTCCACTTCTTCTGCATCGAAGGTCATTTCTCCGGTTTCAAGAACAGGTGTTCTTTTCGTATTTTCATCAAAACTCGTCTGTCCGTTCACGGTGTTCTGCCATTGTGTAGAGAAAATCAGGATATCGTCCATATAGATAACCATCCATCCTTCATTGATTTCTTGTTGAAAGGTGCGATTCATGTATGCTTGAAAAGTTGCTGGGGAATTGCAAGGCCAAAGAACATGACGTTCGGTTCAAAAGGCCAATTCCGTGGTAAAAGCAGCTTTCCACCTATCATCAGGATGGATGCGAATGTTGTTATAACCGGACCGGATATCCATTTTCGTAAAGAACTGTGCGTTATGAAGACGTGCGACAAGGGAAATAGGGAGTGGAAGCGGGTATGCGTTCTTGACTGTCCAATCATTGATGTAGCGATAATCTTGACAGGGACGCAGTTCTCCACTCTTCTTTCCTACAAAGAAGAAGCCACTAGCTTGAGGTGACTTCGATTCTGAGATAAAGCCTTTCGCAACGTTTTCATCGATAAACGTTTTGACAGCAGCGCGTTCTTTTTCCGATAGCGGGTAGACCTTAGACGTGCGAGGGATGAAACCGGGTTTAGTGTCGATCCGATGATCGATACCAGGGCGTTCGGGGGTAGTTTGTTCAGTCCGTCTTTAGCAAAGACGTCTGCGAAGTCGTGCAAATAATCTGGGACCAATTCTTCGAAAGATTTCTTTTTCTTTTCCTTTTCGTCCGTGGCGAATTCCTGAGCTTTGTTACTATATTTCGGAGGAGGAGAGGAATTGTGGAGTAGTTGGAGGATTGTTCGAGTTGAGAAGTTCCATCACGTGTCAAGGGTGTATCCATGGATACTTCTTCTATGATCCTCATGCTAATCCCATCGGTATCGTATTCCACAAGAAATTCTCCATCTCCTAGTTCATAAGAGGAAATTTCGCGTACTTCTGGTGCATGCCAGACGTCGTTCATGGTGTCGAATTGGTCATCATCCTCGTTGGGATCAACGAGGGCACGGGTTCTTCTTTATCGGGATTTCTTCATTGAAGCTGAAAGAGTTTTCGGGGGAACGAAGAACTTGGATAGTTTGGTACGTTGGTGCTTCGCCCTGGGAGTTCTTCTTCCGTTTTCCTTTTCCTTGCTTCTGTTCTTCTATTGGCCGTTGCTCAATAGGTTCTTGTCCGACCCGATGCTCGGGTTCGATTCATTCTTGCGCTTTTCTGCGCGGGAATCGGTGACACTGCTCGCGGAGTTGTACACGTGGAGTGGTTCTGTAGTACGTGGCATTCGTACTTCTGGTTCTGGTCTTCAGGGCTCAATGGAGATGATGAAGGTTTCGGAAGACGGGAATGTTGCCATCTATATGATTGAAGAGTTGAGGCAACCCATTCTTCTTTCGATCTTCTCTAGATCGATTTCGATCTCGTCTGATTTTCTGTCCGTGAAAGGACAAGCGTTTCAGCAGCCCAATCTATAATTGGGTTCATTGCTCGTAACCATGGATTCCAAGGAGGATTTGATCTCTCCTTCCTAGTTTGGTGATATTGAATTTTCCATACATGGTTCGATCGTCAATCTTGACCACTAGAGGCAGTAGTGCGTGATTGGTCCTCCTTTTATGAGGTTCCATCTGCCGTTGTAACTCGAAATGGTTCTTTGAGTTTTCGTCGTGTGATTTGATGGAGTTTCACAAACTCTTCTGAGATGAATGTGCCTGCTGCTCCTGAATCGATAACAGCGGTGGTGTCGACGGATTTCAAGCGAGTACGCGAGTGGAGGGTGATAGGGACACGAAGTTCTTTTCTTTCACCTACAGCGCGTACAAGTCTTAGTAATACATTGGGAGAAACATACGTCGAATCTTTGTTTCTCCACATCAAAAATCCTGAACAATCCGTCTCACGGTTTCTTCATCTTCTTCTTCCCTTTGACTTCGGTTTGTCGGAGCGGGGTCTTCTTCTTTCTGTCAGGACAATTATGGATGCGGTGTCCTGTCTTTCTGCATCCGAAGCACTGCCCTTTCTTCATGCATTCGGATCTCTCCATGTCGGAGATTCGATCTACGACCATTGCATTGGAATCACGGTTCGGAATATACCGTGCATTCCCATAGTTCTTCTTCTTCTGTTGTGGAACATGACGGTCCTCATGGCGTTAAGCCGATGATGGGCGTTGTCAATAGCAACGCATTGCAACACAACATCTCTGAATATTCGGAGACATCTCCCGTATTGAAAAGCTTTGTAAGGATACCCCAATTAAGACCATCTTGGAAGAACTGGATCTTCGTTGCGTTATCGGTGATATGAGCCTTGGCTGCAAGTGCCTCAAAGTCGGCGACATAGGTATGAAGATCTCCAGTTCCTTGCTTGAGGTCTCTAAGGCGTGTAAGCGCGGTCATTCTGGTATCCACTGGTTCGAATGCTTCTTTGAAGCTCTTCATAAAATCCACCATCGTCCCATAACCAACTTTTTGTCCGGAAGTGTCGGTAGATTGGGCGTGTTCAAGGAATTGTTCTTTCCATGATTTGGCATTCTTTTCGGTCATAAAGGATGTTATGTAGATGATCTTCTGCTTGTCGGTGGTGTAAAGCTTTTCATTGATGTCAAAGTGCAAGTTGCACGACTGGATAAACTCGCGAGAGTTATCACGATCTCCATCAAAACCAATCGGTTGACCGATCTTGTATTCAATTCTTTGGTCGACATGGTTGATGATTCTTCTGTGAGTTATACTTTCTCGGTGCCTACACGCGCTGTCTTGCTGTCCGTTAGGGCTTTCTTCTGTCAGAGGGCTTCTCTTGACAATCTGCTCAGCGTACGCGTACGCTAGTCTGCTGATTTAGCGATCAGGGTTCAGGGTCGAAGACTGATAGTCGACGATCAAAAGGACTTTAATCTTTTGTTACGAACTGGGGTGGCGTCACCAGCGACAGTGAAAAGACACAGCGGTCTGCTGGGAGTTCTTACAATGTCCAGAAGAGGACAAGGTGAAAGTACAAGGAACGCGTTCCGAGTACGATCAAGGGTTCAGCCTCAAGACAAGTCAAGAGGTATCCGCGAGAATAGAGACTAAGGCTAAGGAGTGCTTAGACTTAGAGACGATTCAAGACGACTTAGGTTGGAGACCTAAGCGAAGGAGATTCCAGGTAAAACCCAGTAAGATTAAAGTAGGGAATCTACTACAAGTACACTGTGCTTAAATAGGCCAATATGTGCGCACAGACCAAGAAGACGTGAGAATGTAAGTGCGTATCCAAAGAAGGAAGGCAACTATAGTACAGATGCGTTGAGCATATGAGTCAGAGTCATGTTACGTAATATACAGGTAAATGAGTAGAAAATGAATAGGGCACGTACATTGAAAAAACAATAACAGAATCAACAACTGGACAAAAGTTTAGGACAATGTATTTATGAAAAGTTAAAGAACTTGACCATAACAAAGACGCACTAACTAGGACCTAACAAGGAACGAGATCTCACACCTACATCGCGATTTGAGGCACTTGCAGCCAAGGCTCATATCACTGATAAGCAACAAGATCCAATTCTTCCAAGATGGCCTGAATTGGGTATCCTTACAAAGCTTTTCGCACCAGGAGATGTTTCAGAAGTATTCCGAGAGTTGTCTGCAATGCGTTCCATTGACAATCCCATCATCGTCTTCAAGCCATGAGGACACGTCATGCTCCACAACAGAAGAAAAGAACTACGGAAATGCACGATACATCCTAATCATGATCCAATGCAATGGTCGTAGATCGAATCTCCGACATGGAGAGATCCGAATGCATGAAGAAGGGACAATGCTTCGGATGCAAGAAGACAGGACACCGCATTCATAATTGTCCTGACAGAAAGAAGAAGACCCCACTCCGACAAACGAAGTCAAAGAAGAAGAGATGAAGAAACTGTAAGGCGGATTGTGGGATTTTTGACTTGGAGAAACAAAGACTCGACGTATGTTTCTCCCAATGTATTACTAAGACTTGTACGCGCTGTAGGTGAAAGAAAAGAACTTCGTGTCCCTATCACCCTCACTCGCGTACTCGCTTAAAATCCGTCGACACCACCGCTGTATGATTCAGGCGCAGCCGGAACTTCATCTCTGAAGAGTTTGTGAAACTCCATCAAATCACACAGAAAACTCAAAAACCATTTCGAGTTACTACAGCGATGGAACTCTTATCAAAGGAGGACCAATCACGCACTACTGCTCCTAGTGGTCAAAATTGATGAACGAACCATGTATGGAAAATTCAATATCACCAAACTAGGAAGAAGAGATCAAATCCTTCTGGGAATTCCATGGTTACGGCAATGAACCCAAGTATAGATTGGGCTGCTGAAACACTTGTCCTTCCTGAACAAGAAAATCGATGAAATTGAAATTGATATGGATACGATCGGAAGAAGAATGGATTGCCCCACTCTTCAATCCATCCAAGATGGCAACATTCCCGACTTCCGAAATCCCTCGTCACCCTCTTATTCCTAAGATCCCGAACCGAAGTACAAATGCCAGTACTACAGACCCACTCCCGTGTACAACTGCCGCGAGCAGTATCACCAATTCCCGCGCAGAAAAGCGCAAGAATGAATCTGAACCCGAGCATCGGTCGGACAAGAACCTATTGAGCAACGGCCAATAGAAGAACAGAAGTATGGAAAAAGAAAAGCAGAAGAAGAGATCCCGGACGGATACAAATGTACCGAAACTATCCAAGTTCTATGTCCCCCGAAAACTCTTCAACTCTCAGCTTCAATTGAAGAAATCCCCGATGAAGAAGAACCGTGCCCTCGTTGATCCCAACAGAGGATGATGACCAATTCAACACATGCAAGATGTCTGGCATGCGCCAGAAGTACGTGAAATTTCCTCTATGAACTAGGAGATGGAGAATTTCTTGTGGAATACGATACGATGGAGTTAGCATGAGAATCATAGAAGAAGTTCCATGGACACCCCCTACACTGATGGAACTTCCGACTCGAACAACTCTCCAACTATTCCACAATTCCTTCCTCCTCCGAAATACAGTAACAAAGCTCAGGAATTCGCCACGGATGAGAAGGAAAAGAAAAAGAAATCCTTCGAAGAATTGGTCCCGGACTATTTGCATGACTTTGCAGACGTCTTTGCTAAAGACGGACTGAACAAACTACCCCCGAACGCCCTGGTATTGATCATCGGATTGATACTAAACCCGGTTTATCCCTCGCACGTCTAAGGTCTACCCGCTATCGGAAAAAGAACGCGCTGCCGTCAAAACGTTTATCGATGAAAACATTGCGAAAGGTTTATCTCAGAATCGAAGTCACCCCAAGCCAGTGGCTTCTTCTTTGTGGGAAAGAAGAGTGGAGAATTGCGTCCCTGTCAAGATTATCGCTACATCAATGATTGGACAGTCAAGAACGCCTATCCGCTCCCACTCCCTATCTCCCTGTCGCACGTCTTCACAACGCACAGTTCTTTACGAAAATGGATATCCGGTCCGGTTATAACAATATTCGCATCCATCCCGATGATCGCTGGAAAGCTGCTTTTACTACGGAATTCGGCTTTTTGAACCGAACGTCATGTTCTTTGGCCTTGTAATTCCCCAGCAACTTTCCAAGCATACATGAATCGCACCTTCCAACAGGAAATCAACGAAGGATGGATGGTTATCTACATGGACGATATCCTGATTTTCTCTACAACTATGGCAGAACACGTGAACGGACAAGACGGGTTTTGATGAAGATACGAAAAGAACATCTGTTCTTGAAACCGGAGAAATGCACCTTCGATGCAGAAGAAGTGGAATACCTCGGAATGATAATTCGCCCCGGACAAGTTGCTATGGATACCGCCAAGACCAAGGGAATCTCCGAATGGCCAGTCCCAAATCTGTAAAAGATGTTCGGTCATTCCTCGGCTTTTGCAACTTCTACCGCACGTTCATTTCCCACTATTCTGACATCGCCCGACCTCTTATCGATTTAACAAAGAAAGATAAGGCCTTTGATTGGTCAACCGAATGCATGGACACCTTCGAAGAACTGAAACGACGCTTTACATCCCAACCAGTACTCCGTAACCCTGATCCTTCCCGACAATTTGCTATTGCTACCGACGCTTCGCTCGTAGCAACTGGCGGAGTTCTCTTGCAGACTGATGAGAATGGTGTTTATCACCCATGTGCATATCTCTCACAGTCTTTGAACCCCGCAGAACGCAATTACCAGATCTTTGATCGGGAACTCCTTGCCGTGATCCGGGCATTGAACGAATGGCGTCATTATCTTGAAGGAAACCCACACCCGTCCTGGTATTCACCGACCACAAGAATCTTCTGTACTTTAGAAGTGCACAGAAGCTTACCCGTCGCCAAGCACGTTGGCAATTGATTTTGTCTATTTATGACATTGAACTGCATCACGTTGCAGGTACTAAATTAGCAGTACCTGATGCACTATCTCGCCGGCCGACTATGACTCCGGCAAAGACGATAACGAGGACCAGACCTCCTCCCTGATGCTCTATTCGTTCGTCTTATTGATACCGACCTGAAGGATGTTTGTCATCCTCTGACCCCCTCGAGACCCTGTCTTCAAAACGGCTCTGATGCCCTTGATGGCGTGTGCCTTCCCCCATGAATCGGCACTCTCTGACTGGAAGATTGAGGAGAACGTCCTCTATTTTAAGAATCGTGCCTACATTCCACCGGCACATCGTCCCATATCTGAAAAGGTATCATGATCATCCTACCGCGGGACACCCGGAAGATTCAAAACTGAAGAACTCGTCAAACGGAAGCCTGGTGGCCTGCTATGGGCTCCTATATTCGGAAATACGTTGAGGGTTGCGCCCTTTGTCAGCAAATGAAGGCAGATACACATCCCGTTCGACCCCCGCTTACCCGATTCCCTCCTCTGCGACCCGTCCCTTCTCTCAGGTCTCTGTGATCTTATCACTGACCTCCCTGTCTCTGGAGGCTTTGACAGTATCATGGTCGTGGTAGACCATGGCCTTACGAAGGGGGTAATTATTATCCCTTGTTTGAAAACCGTCACTTCCGAAGGCATTGCTAAACTATTCTTGAAACATGTTTACCGTCGATTTGGACTCCATGACAAAGTTATCTCAGATCGAGGCCCGCAGTTCCTATCCGCTTCTCTAAGGAGCTTGCCCGACTTCTCGACTACGTCATTGCTCCATCTACAGCTTACACCCTCAGACTGATGGTCAAACGGAAAGGCTTAATCAAGAACTGAAACATACCTTCGCATCTATTGCCGCAACAACCCTGAAGATTGGGTAGAACACCTACCAATCGCCGAATTGTCCACAACCACCGAAAACATGATGCAAGGAATGCATCACCCTTCTATTTGATGATGGGATAGAACCACGTGCTATCCCTCACCTTATCCCTGATTCATCCGTCCCGCAGCAGAAGATCGAGTACGATCCTGCAGAAGATAAGAGAAGAAGCAATCGCCTGCCATAACATTGCAATGCAAACAATGGCCGAACGATCCCGAGGAGATAAGTACATTCCATGGAAGATCGGAGATAAGGTTTGGTTATCTGCTGCCAATCTTAGACTCAAACTCCCATCAAGGAAACTTGCGCCAAAGCGATATGGACCTTTCCCGATCATCGATGTCTTATCACCCATCACGTTCACACTCAAACTCCCTCCACAGTGGAAAATTCATCCCACGTTCCACGCTTCTGTCTTATCGTCCTATAGCGAAACAGACGTACATGGCCCGAACTTCCCTGAACCACCACCTGACATCATCGAAGAAGAAGAAGAATATGAAATAGAAGCGATTCTTTCTCACAAGGAACCGGCACTCGCCGACGCTATCTCGTTTCTTGGAAAGGATATTCATCGGAGATAACGAATGGCTCCCAGAAAGAACTGAAGAACTCCGCTCGAATCTTGAATGCTTATAAGAAGCAACACGCCCTCTGATTATCCTTCAGTCAATCAACTCGCATAGCACTTGATCAACTAACAACGCTTCAAATGTCTTTCCCCACTGCTTACATCACCCCCGTCACCTTGCCAACAATGATTCCGACTCCGATGCTGAACACTACGGAACCCTTACCACTGAAATCGATAACACCTCCTACGTCGAAGCCGCCCTTCTATGTGAAGGACACGCCCTTGAAATTGAAAGAATCCTCACAGAAAGGGTGCCTTCCGGCTCTCCTCCTCGTCAACATTATCCGTACCGCTGCCCTCATCGAAACCACTGCAATGAACCACAGACACACCTATCGTCAACGTTCCTACATCTTCAAAAACATATTCGTGCTTACGCTATGCTGCTGCTTCCCATTCTTTTAAAAGCGATGTTGAAGAAGCTATTCACATCGTGGCCGAACGCCGAGCAGGCGTTGCTCGACCTCCCTCTCCGCAGGAAGATACACCACTTCCTATTCCAGCACCCTCTTCTTCACGTCAGTATTCTAGTTTGACGCCCTTGCTGGCTTATGCACTGCGTTCAAGAGATCGGACAGCTCACCAATGCGGTCGTCGAAACCATCCAGCAATCAGTGCTGAAACCAGAGCAGCCAGAAACTTAGTAGAAGAAGCCATCACTGATCTGCAACAAACGCAAGCCACCTCACTTCCCCCGAACCCCATCTCCCTTCGAACAACCGACCTCACCACCTCCCGCCGTAGTTTCTTCATGACCATCCCGCATGGCTGTATGAGCCTTGTACGAAGACAGTGTGAGGCTGCAAAGAATTAGGGGTTCCTGTTGCTGAATTAATAGCACTCGGTCCTCGACTTCGCGATCTTCACATCCATCCTCCCATGTCTATTCCGTCATCATTTGGTCCAATGGATCCTGTCTCACCAGTCCTAGTCAAAGACTTCGGCATCACTTCTCCTTCGTCCTCTAACGAACTTCTTGCGGTTGCTGAACGAGGGACTACTCCGGACCTCCCCGCCTCCGCGTACATGCACCAGCAAACAACAAGCGCAGCTTAGGCGTGACAATGCCTTCGCCTTAAAACGCATGACGGACAGAAAGGGAAGAAGCGTGCTTGATCCACCAGCCCCACACCTGTTATTTCACCATCACCACTACGCACGTCTACCTCTAGCACTGATGAAAACATGAAATGCCGAGTCTGTGGCATTGTTGGACATCGGCAAAAGAATTGCCCCGACTATCAGTGTCAAATCTGTTTACGACATGCTCCCACCCATCTGTCCATTTATGCCCTCAGCGTCGTGGAGAACCCCCATTTATGCTTACTTGGAAGGACGATGGATTTTATGATGCACTGCGTAGGTGGGAACAGTATCTTATTAACCGTCGACAACGAAAGGAAGGTCGACGGGCAAGGACTGTAGCAGAGGAGGAAGCGGCTTATATGTTAGGAGGAAGTGCCGCTGATGAAGACGTCGCTAACTATGACGACTACGATCCCGTCTACGACGACAAAGAGATGTTTGAAAGTCGGTGACTTTCATATAAAAGGGGGTAATGTTACAGTTGTACGTGCCCCTATTCATTTTCCCTTTATCTTCTACTTGTATATCACGTCACATGACTTGCTTCATATGCTCAATGCATCTGTACAACATATGCCTTCCTTATTAGGATACGCAGCCATACTCTCACGTTACCTGGTCTGTGCGCATATATCTACCTATTTAAGCACAGTGTACTGTAGCAGATTCCCTACTTTAATCTTACTGGGTTTTACCTGGAATCTCCTTCGCTTAGGTCTCCAACCTAAGTCATCTTGAATCGTCTCTAAGTCTAAGCACTCCTTAGCCTTAGCTCTATTCTCGCAGAACCTCTGAACTAGTCTTTAAGGCCGAACCCTTGATCTACTTGGAACGCGTTCCTCGTCCTTTCACTTGTCCTCTTCTGGACATTGTAAGAACTCCCAGCAGACCGACTGTGTCTTTTCACTGTCACTGGTGGCGCCACCTCAGTTCGTAAACATGTTTATTCTAATATTGATGCCTTTGCTGGCTTATACACTGCTGTTCAGGAGATTGGGCAGCTCACCAATGCAGTCGTCGAAACTATCCAGCAATCAGTCGTTGAAACAAGAGCAGCCACAAATTTAGTCGAAGAAGCTATCACTGATTTACAGCAAACACAAGTGGACCTCACTTCCCCATGAACTTCATCTCCTATTGAACAACCAACCTCATCGCCCCCTATTATAGTCTCCCATGATCACCCCACATGGTTATAACGAACCTTGCACGAACGAGCAGTGTGAAGCTGCGAAAATATTAGGAGTCCCTGTCACTGAGTTGGTGGCACTTGGTCCTCAACTTCGCGACCTCCATATTCATCCTCCAATGTCCATCCCAGCATCGTTTGGTCCAATGGACCCTGTCTTACCAGTCCTAGTAAAGGACTTCAGCATAACGTCCCCTTCCTCCTCTGACGAACTTCTCAAGGTTGCTGAACGAGCAACTACTCCTGATCTCCCAACATCGGCATACACTCTTACCCTGAACAGCAGGTGCAGCTCAGACATGACAATGCCTTTGCTTAAGTCATATGGTGCAACGGAAGGGAAAGAAGCATGCCAGATCCACTAGTCCCAAACCCATTATTTTGCCATCGCCATTATGCATGTCTACCTCCAACACTGATGAAATATGAAATGTCAATTCTGTGGCATCTTAGGACATCGGCAAAAGAATTGCCCCGAATACCAGTGCCAAATCTGTCTGCGACACGCCCCTACCCATCTATCTATCTACTGCCCTCAGCGTCTTGGAGATCCCCCGTTTATGCTTACTTGGAGAGACGATGGATTTTATGATGCACTTCATAGGTGGGAGCAGTATCTTATTAATCGTCGACAAAGAAAGGCAGGTCGACGAGCGAGGACCATAGCAGAAGAAGAAGCAGCTTATATGCTGGGGGAAGTACTGCTGATGAAGACATCGCTAACTATGACAACTATGATCCCATCTATGATGCCAATTGCGATATATGAAAGTCGGTGACTTTCCATGTAAAAGGGGGTAATGTTACAGTTGTACGTGCCCCTATTCATTTTCTCATCTCCTTTACTTTGTATATTACGTAATGTGACTCTGACTCATATGCTCAATGCATCTGTACTATAGTTGCCTTCCTTCTTTGGATACGCACTTACATTCTCACGTCTCTCTTGGTCCGTGCGCACATATTGGCCTATTTAAGCACATTGTATTATGCTTGTATACTTCACTTTAATCTTACTGGGTTTTACCTGGAACATCCTTTGCTTAGGTCTCCAACCTAAGTCGTCTTGAATCGTCTCTAAGTCTAAGCACTCCTTAGCCTTAGTCTCTATTCTCGTAGAACCTCTTAGACTTGTCTTTGAGGCTGAACCCTTGATAGTACTCAGAATGCATTCCTTGTACTTTCACCTTGTCCTCTTCTGGACATTGTAGAACTTCCCAGCAGACTGTCTGTGTCTTTTCACTGTTGCTGGTGACACCATCCCAGTTCGTAACATTGACCTGTTGTTGACCCCATTGTCAACCCCATTGTTGACCTCATTGTCGATGATGACCCTGTTGTCGGCGCTGTCGTTAACGACGACTTCACTATGAACGAAGATATGGATTATGGTGAGTTTGAGCAGCAGGATGCAGACGGCCTGCAGGAGGGTCAGGATTGGTCTCTCTCTCACAAATGTCCACTCTCCTCCCCCTCACCACCACATACACATACTCGCAATCACTTGTCTCATGGGACATTCAAAAATCACGCTAACTGTGTGATGAGCCATGGATCCTTCCACTCGCCCAATCCCCCATCATCTATTGTGTCATCTATGAAAACATCAGCACACACAGCCTCTACGTCATCAGGACATTTGTCATCGCAGATTTCCTCATGCAAACCGAGCACCACACTTAAAGATAGCGGTCCAAAAAAATCTCACCTTGGGAAGAACGTCGAATCAGAGGTTAACAGTGTTCATGGGCAAGATGAGATGCTTACAAATAACATGTCCTATATCTATACTGTGAAGGCGGCGGCATCAGAGTACAAGATCACAAAGGTCAACGCTGTCCATCAGGAACGTGACCTTGAATTTCAATGGGAGAGAGCTGAGATTGAATGCACAGAGGCCGCCACTTTACATCAGCACACTCAGGAGTCCAAGACTCTTGAGCTTCAAGTTCTCAAAGCTCAGGCCAGGGTTCATGCTGAGCAAAAGGCTGTGCTGAAGCTCGAAATTGAACTTCTCAAGTTGAAGGGGGGCGCTGCTGATCAGGGTGGGCTTTCCATTGATTGATGTACTTCTGTTGTAGTTGGACACATACTCCCCTGATGTTGTACTAGTGGTTTGTCATTCTCTCGTGTCTCATGTCTTGCATCTCGCGTCTCACATCTCATATGTTCTCTGACTCATCATACATATATTTACATGCCATATATGTTGTTACATGCTTAGTGGGACCTATGTTTTCTGTACATTCCCAATACATTTGTCTTGTCAGTTCAATAAATACTCCATCAACTTTGCATGAGCTTGGTGGCCAGGAGTGCCTTGATATGAAGTATCTCCAGGACCCACCTCATCCACATCATGATCTACTTCTACTACAGGCAAATAGGCTTGAAGGGCTGAATCTTCAGTTGTGCTTTTAATCCCATGGTGCTCTTCAAAGTGAATCACCATGTTGTGAAGGATGAGGCAGCACTGGACCCAGTAAAAAAATATATGCAAGATCTTGGTCATTTTTCAATGGGTGTCAAAGCTCCTGAAGAGACTGAAAGCAATTTTTAAGAGCAGCAAATGCATGCTCCACCCGGACACAAACCTAAATTACCAAAATTAAATGGACACAAGAAAAAATAAAATAACACACATACCCTGGAAAGGGCAGTGTTAAATGTCTTCTGGTCACTGGTTAAGGTCCCATTAACAGGCTTCTTGAAAGGGGGGATGCACCATGGTTCTAATAGGTAGGCACTATCTGCCCAGATCCAATGGTCATCTCCAAGAAGTGTTGCATGATGATGGTAAATATGAGTAGATCGAAATGCATATGCATCATGTGCACTGCCAGTGTGACCAATAGCATAATCTGCTATAGCAAGATTGTGGATCATTGTCATATACCATACTTCTGATCCCAGATCCGATCAATTCTATTTCCATCCGGTCCACAGATCCTGTCCGGATCGCCTATCTGAATGTGCCCACTTCTCGCACTCTAACTCCCTTGTGGATATCTGCGTCTATCTCCTTTCATCATTCCTCCTGTTTCTGGTATCCTGGCTGTGTATATTTCTGTCCTGTGTCACTGATCCATTACCTGTGTTTCATTTGTGATTCATGCTTACTGATCTGCTGTGCATTAACTAATAGACTTCTGTCATACATTGTACATAGCCCTCGGTCCCGGACTCATTGATTATCCGTACTAGATACTTACAGTATATAAACCACTTGTAGATCTCCATAGAACCTTAGTTCGAATATCATCTTAGATTCTGCTCATTCTGCTTCCTCTGGACTTAAGTCACTTTCCGCTCTAAGTCATCTTCTGAGACTTGGGATTGATTCCTTTAGTCTATATCTCCAACTCTATCTTCAGATAGTCTACCTCTGTTAGTTTCTAGTTAGAAACTTGTTCCAAAGCTAGCCTTAATCCTTGTTCCATCCCTACACTCCAGATAACCTCCGGACGTATCATATCCGATACCTTTGGACTTCTGGATCAGTCATGCAACTCCTCTCGGATCTTCGGATGTATACCTACTCCCTGAAATAAGGGGCATTACTCGAGAAAGGGGCACAGTGCATGAACTGAGTCCAAAGCCCTTCGGATCTTTCACCCCTTGAGTACAGTCTTAACAATCATAATAACTGCCTCAAAGAATTTAAATTAGAGAAAAAGCTGTAAAATAAAATACCTGGCAGTTGAGGGAGTACTGAGACTTCCTACTTAAAAAGTATAGAGACCTGGCTTGTCACAAAGGGTTAACAATGATCCATCAGCAGCTAGGATACCATTCCTCCACTCTGGGCAAGTATGGTCCTGGACATACTTCCGGGAATGACCAGCATCATCTGAGTCAAGATTGGGGAAGAATATAAATTTGTCATGCTTTGCAAGCAGGGCAATCATGACACGATTAGTGCAGTTTGTGACTGACCCAACACTGACACCTGCCCACTGGCAGACATCCTCATTTGAGCTTGCATTACCATAATGGCCTGTTACGAACTGGGTGGCGTCACCAGCGACAGTGAAAAGACACAGACGGTCTGCTGGGAAGTTCTACAATGTCCAGAAGAGGACAAGGTGAAAGTACAAGGAATGCATTCTGAGTACTATCAAGGGTTCAGCCTCAAAGACAAGTCTAAGAGGTTCTACGAGAATAGAGACTAAGGCTAAGGAGTGCTTAGACTTAGAGACGATTCAAGACGACTTAGGTTGGAGACCTAAGCAAGGATGTTCCAGGTAAAACCCAGTAAGATTAAAGTGAAGTATACAAGCATAATACAATGTGCTTAAATAGGCCAATATGTGCGCACGGACCAAGAGAGACGTGAGAATGTAAGTGCGTATCCAAAGAAGGAAGGCAACTATAGTACAGATGCATTGAGCATATGAGTCAGAGTCACTTTATGTAATATACAAAGTAAGGAGACAGAAAATGAATAGGGGCACGTATAATTGTAACATGGCCAGCACGGTTAAGAAATATTGCAAGTTGGATGGCAATGGGAAGTTGGGAATTGTTGGATTGATTATGGAAAATGGGATCATCAATGATCTCATTGAGGATATCATCAGATATTTCTGGAGAAACACGTAGCTTCTTCTGAAATAGGTGGGGGCGATGCTTAGTGAAGTGATCCAGTAGTTGGATCTGTGGGGCTCGCATAGAGGGCTCATCTGGTTGGTTAAGGACTCTGGTGTTAAGACCGTACTCAAGGTAGAGAGATTCGAAGGGCTTTGGCCTCAGTTCATGCACTGTGCCCCTTTCTCGAGTAATGCCCTTATTTCAGGGAGAAGTTATTCATCCGAAGATCCAGAAGGGGTTGCGTGACGGATCCGGACGTTCGAAGGTACCGGATATGATACATCCGAAGGTTATCCAGAACGTAAGAATGGAACGAAGATTAAGACTAGCTTCGGAACAAGTTCCTAACTAGAAACTAACAGAGATAGACTATCCGAAGATAGAGTCGGAGATATATGTAGACTATAGGAATCAATCCTAAGTCTCAGAAGGTGACTTAGAGCAGAAAGTGGCTTAAGTCCGGAGGAAGTGGAATGAGCAGAATCTATGTAATATGATATTCGAACTAAGGTTCTACGGAGATTTACAAGTGGTTATATACTGTAAGTATCTAGTATGGATAATCAATGAGTCCGGTGTTACAATCATACGTGCTTCTATTCATTCTTTACTTCATTTACCCTGTATATTATGTAACATGACTCCGACTCATATGCTCAACGCATCTGTACTATAGTTGCCTTCCTTCTTAGGATACGCACTTATATTCTCACGTATCGCTTGGTCTGTGCGCACATATTGGTCTATTTAAGCACAGTGTACTTGTAGTAGATTCCCTACTTTAATCTTACTGGGTTTTACCTGGAATCTCCTTCGCTTAGGTCTCCAACCTAAGTCGTCTTGAATCGTCTCTAAGTCTAAGCACTCCTTAGCTTAGTCTCTATTCTCGCGGATACCTCTTGGACTTATCCTTGAGGCTGAACCCTTGATCGTACTCGGAACGCGTTCCTTGTACTTTCACCTTGTCCTCTTCTGGACATTGTAAGAACTCCCAGCAGACCGCCTGTGTCTTTTCACTGTCGCTGGTGACGCCACCCCAGTTCGTAACAAAAGATTAAAGTCCATTTTGATCGTCGACTATCAGTCTTCGACCCGAACCCTGATCGCCTAGATCAGCAGACTAGCGTACGCGTACGCTGAGCAGATTGTCAAGAGAAGCCCTCTGACAAAGAAAGCCCTAACGGACAGCAAGACAGCGCGTGTAGGCACCGAGAAAGTATAACTCCAGAAGAATCATCAACCATGTCGACCAAAGAATTCGAATACAAGATCGGTCAACCGATTGGTTTTGATGGAGATCGTGATAACTCTCGCGAGTTTATCCAGTCGTGCAACTTGCACTTTGACATCAATGAAAAGCTTTACACCACTGACAAGCAGAAGATCATCTACATAACATCCTTTATGACCGAAAAGAATGCCAAATCATGGAAGAACAATTCCTTGAACACGCCCAATCTACCGACACTTCGGACAAAAAGTGGTTATGGGACGATGGTGGATTTTATGAAGAGCTTCAAAGAAGCATTCGAACCAGTGGATACCAGAATGACCGCGCTTACACGCCTTAGAGACCTCAAGCAAGGAACTGGAGATCTTCATACCTACGTCGCCGACTTTGAGGCACTTGCAGCCAAGGCTCATATCACCGATAACGCAACGAAGATCCAGTTCTTCCAAGATGGTCTTAATTGGGGTATCCTTACAAAGCTTTTCAATACGGGAGATGTCTCCGAAATATTCAGAGATGTTGTGTTGCAATGCGTTGCTATTGACAACGCCCATCATCGGCTTAACGCCATGAGGACACGTCATGTTCCACAACAGAAGAAGAAGAACTATGGGAATGCACGGTATATTCCGAACCGTGATTCCAATGCAATGGTCGTAGATCGAATCTCCGACATGGAGAGATCCGAATGCATGAAGAAAGGGCAATGCTTCGGATGCAGAAAGACAGGACACCGCATCCATAATTGTCCTGACAGAAAGAAGAAGACCCCGCTCCGACAAACCGAAGTCAAAGGGAGAAGAAGATGAAGAAACGTGACGGATTGTTCAGGATTTTTGATGTGGAGAAACAAAGACTCGACGTATGTTTCTCCCAATGTATACTAAGACTTGTACGCGCTGTAGGTGAAAGAAAAGAACTTCGTGTCCCTATCACCCTCACTCGCGTACTCGTTTGAAATCCGTCGACACCACCGCTGTTATCGATTCAGGAGCAGCAGGACATTCATCTCAGAAGAGTTTGTGAAACTCCATCAAATCACACGACGAAAACTCAAAAACCATTTCGAGTTACAACGGCAGATGGAACCTCATAAAAGGAGGACCAATCACGCACTACTGCCTTCTAGTGGTCAAGATTGATGATCGAACCATGTATGGAAAATTCAATATCACCAAACTAGGAAGAGAGATCAAATCCTCCTTGGAATCCCATGGTTACGAGCAATGAACCCAATTATAGATTGGGCTGCTGAAACGCTTGTCCTTTCACGGACAGAAAATCGACGAGATCGAAATCGATCTGGATGAAGACGAAAGAAGAACGGGTTGCCCGACTTTTCAACATCATACAAATGGCAACATTCCCGTCTCCCGAAACCTTCATCGCTTCTCCTATTGGATCCCTGAAGACCCAGAACCAGAAGTACGAATGCCACGTACTACAGAACCTACTCCACGTGTACAACTGCCGCGAGCAGTATCACCAATCCCTCGCGAGAAAAGCGCAAGAATGAATCCGAACCCGAGCATCGGGTCGGACAAGAACCTATTGAGCAGCGGCCAATAGAAGAACAGAAACAGGAAAAAGGAAAACGGAAGAAGAACTCCCAGGGCGAAGCACCAACGTACCGAAATTATCCAAGTTCTTCGTTCCCCCGAAAACTCTTTCAGCTTCAATGAAGAAATCCCCGATAAGAAAACCCGTGCCCTCGTTGATCCCAACCGAGGATGATGACCAATTCGACACCATGCATGACGTCTGGCATGCACCAGAAGTACGCGAAATTTCCTCTATGAACTAGGAGATGGAGAATTTCTTGTGGAATATGATACCGATGGATTAGCATGAGGATCATAGAAGAAGTATCCATGGATACACCCTTGACACGTGATGGAACTTCTCAACTCGAACAATCCTCCAACTACTCCACAATTCCTCTCCCTCCTCGAAATATAGTAACAAAGCTCAGGAATTCGCCACGGATGAGAAGGAAAAGAAAAAGAAATCCTTCGAAGAATTGGTCCCGGATTATTTGCACGACTTCGCAGACGTCTTTGCTAAAGACGGACTGAACAAACTACCCCCGAACGCCCTGGTATCGATCATCGGATCGACACCAAACCCGGTTTTATCCCTCGACGTCTAAGGTCTACCCGCTATCGGAAAAAGAACGCGCTGCTGTCAAAACGTTTATCGATGAAAACGTTGCGAAAGGCTTTATCTCAGAATCGAAGTCACCTCAAGCTAGTGGCTTCTTCTTTGTGGGAAAGAAGAGTGGAGAACTGCGTCCCTGTCAAGATTATCGCTACATCAATGATTGGACAGTCAAGAACGCATACCCGCTCCCACTCCCTATTTCCCTTGTCGCACGTCTTCATAACGCACAGTTCTTTACGAAAATGGATATCCGGTCCGGTTATAACAACATTCGCATCCATCCTGATGATAGGTGGAAAGCTGCTTTTACCACGGAATTCGGCCTCTTTGAACCGAACGTCATGTTCTTCGGCCTTTGCAATTCCCCAGCAACTTTTCAAGCATACATGAATCGCACCTTTCAACAAGAAATCAATGAAGGATGGATGGTTATCTATATGGACGATATCCTGATTTTCTCTACGACAATGGCAGAACACCGTGAACGGACCAGACGAGTTTGATGAAAATACGAAAAGAACACCTGTTCTTGAAACCGGAGAAATGCACCTTCGATGCAGAAGAAGTGGAATACCTCGGAATGATAATTCGCCCCGGACAAGTTGCTATGGACACCGCCAAGACCAAGGGAATCTCCGAATGGCCAATCCCGAAATCTGTAAAAGATGTTCGGTCATTCCTCGGTTTTTGCAACTTCTACCGCACGTTCATTTCCCACTATTCTGACATCGCCGACCCCTTATCGATTTGACAAAGAAAGATAAGGCCTTTGAATGGTCAACCGAATGTATGGACACCTTCGAAGAATTGAAACGACGCTTCACTTCCCAACCGGTACTCCGTAACCCTGATCCTTCCCGACAATTTGCCATTGCTACCGACGCTTCGCTTGTAGCAACTGGCGGAGTTCTCCTGCAGACTGATGAGAATGGTGTTTATCACCCATGTGCATACCTCTCACAGTCTTTGAACCCGCAGAACGCAATTACCAGATCTTTGATCGGGAACTCCTTGCCGTGATCCGGGCATTGAACGAATGGCGTCATTATCTCGAAGGAAACCCACACCCCGTCCTGGTATTCACCGACCATAAGAACCTTCTGTACTTTAGAAGTGCACAGAAGCTCACCCGTCGCCAAGCACGTTGGCAATTGATTTTGTCTATTTACGACATCGAACTGCATCACGTTGCAGGTACTAAATTAGCAGTACCTGATGCACTATCCCGCCGGCCTGATTATGACTCTGGCAAAGACGATAACGAGGACCAGACCCTCCTCCCTGACGCTCTATTCGTTCGTCTTATTGACACGACTTGAAGGATGTGCTGTCATCCTCTGACCCCCTCGACGACCCTGTCTTTCAAACGGCGTCTGATGCCCTTGATGGCGTGTGCCTTCCCCCTATGAAATCGGCACTTTCTGATTGGAAGATTGAGGAGAACGTCCTCTATTTTAAAATCGCGCTTATATTCCACCGGCGCATCGCTCCGATATCCTGAAACGTATCATGATCATCCTACCGCGGGACACCCCGGTAGATTCAAAACTGAAGAACTCGTAAACGGGAAGCCTGGTGGCCTGCAATGGGCTCTTATATTCGGAAATACGTTGAGGGTTGCGCCCTTTGTCAGCAAATGAAAGCGGATACTCATCCTGTTCGACCCCCGCTCACGCCTATTCCTTCTCGGCTGTTCGCCCGTTCTCCCAGGTCTCTGTTGATCTTATCACTGACCTCCCCGTCTCTGGAGGCTTTGACAGTATCATGGTCGTGGTAGACCATGGCCTTACGAAGGGGGTAATTATTATCCCTTGTTTGAAAACCATCACTTCAGAAGGTGTGGCCAAGCTATTTTTAAAACATGTTTACCGACGATTTGGACTCCATGACAAAGTTATCTCGGATCGAGGACCGCAATTCCTATCTCGCTTCTCAAAGGAACTTGCCCGACTTCTTGACTACGTCATCGCTCCATCCACGGCTTACCACCCACAGACTGATGGTCAAACGGAAAGGCTAATCAAGAACTTGAAACATACCTCCGCATTTATTGCCGTAACAACCCCGAAGATTGGGTAGAACACCTACCAATCGCCGAATTCGTCCACAACCACCGAAAACACGATGCAAGGAATGCATCACCCTTCTATTTGATGATGGGATATGAACCACGCGCTATCCCTCATCTATCCCTGATTCATCAGTCCCCGCAGCAGAAGATCGAGTACGATCTCTGCAGAAGATAAGAGAAGAAGCAATCGCCTGTCACAACATTGCATGCAGACAATGGCCGAACGATCCCGAGGAGATAAGTACACCCCATGGAAGATCGGAGATAAGGTTTGGCTATCCGCCGCTAATCTTAGACTTAAACTCCCATCAAGGAAACTGGCACCGAAACGATACGGACCTTTCCCGATCATCGATGTCTTATCACCCATCACGTTCACACTCAAACTTCCTCCGCAATGGAAGATTCACCCCACGTTCCATGCTTCTGTCTTATCATCCTATAGCGAAACAGACGTACACGGACCGAACTTCCCTGAACCCCCACCTGACATCATCGAAGAAGAAGAAGAATATGAAATCGAAGCAATTCTTTCTCACAAAGGAACCGGCAATCGCCGACGTTATCTTGTTCCTGGAAAGGATATCATCGGAGATAACGAATGGCTCCCAGAAAAGAATTGAAGAACTCCGCTCGAATCTTGAATGCTTATAAGAAGCAACACGCCCTCTGATTATCTTCAGTCAATCAACCGCATCAGCACTTGATCAACTACCACATCGAAATGTCTTTCCCCACTGCCTACATTACACCCGTCGTCCTGCCACCAATGACTCCGACTCTGAACAGAACAATACGGAACCCTACCACAGAAATCGATAACCTCCTACATCGAAGCCGCCATCCTCTGCGAGGGACATGCCCTCGAAATCGACAGAATCCTCACTGAAAGAGGTGCCTTCCCGCCCGACTCATCGTTAACATCATCCGCACGCAGCCCTTATCGAAGCCACCGCTAAAGAAACTACAGAAATCACACTCCGTCACCGTTTCATTCATCTCCAAAAACGCATTCGTGCTTACGCTATGCTGTTGCTTCCCGATTCTTTAAGAATGATGTTGAAGAAGCTATTCATATCATTGCCGAACGTCGAGCAGGCGTTGCTCGACCTCCCTCTCCGCAAGGAAGATACGCCACTTCCTATCCCAGCACCCTCTTCTTCGCGCATCTATTCTAGTCTTGATGCCTTTACTGGCCTATACACTGCTGTGCAAGAATTGGGCAACTCACCAACACAGTTGTCGAAACCATCCAGCAATCAGTCGCTGAAACCAGAGCAGCCAGAAACTAGTAGAAGAAGCCATCACTGACTTACAACAAACGCAAGTGACTTGCATCTCCTCGAACCCATCCCCATTGAACAACCAACTCTCACCCCCCAACGTCACCCATGACCCCAGCATGGCTATATGAACCTGCACAGAGGAGCAGTTGAGGCCGCTAAACTATTAGGTATTCCGCCACCGAGTTGGTAACACTCGGCCCTCGACTTCGCGACCTTCATATTCATCCCCCTATGTCTATTCCATCGTCATTCGGTCCTATGGATCCCGTTTCACCAGTCTTAGTAAAAGACTTCGGCATCACTTCCCCTCTTCTCCACCGAACTTCTTGCGCTGCCGAACGAGCAGTTACCCCGGATCTCCCACATCGGCATACACTTGTCCTCCGCTCAACAGGCGCAACTTAAGCGGCAGAACACCCTTGCCTTAAAACGTATGACGAAGAAAAGGGAAAGAAGCGCGCCAGATCCACTAGTCCACGCCCATCATTTCTCCATCTCCCTTACGCAAAGTCCTTCTAACCCTGACGAGAACATGAAATGCCGGTCTGTGGATTACTAGGACATCGTCAAAAGAACTGTGCGGAATATCAGTGCAAGGTTTGCAGATATTGGTCGCCCACTCATTTATCCCTCTACTGCCCCAACCGAGTTGGGCCTCCTCCCTTCGAGTTAACTTGGAAAGATGAGGGATTCTATGACGCACTTCGTGCTTGGGAAAAGCAGCTTGACGATGAACGCATTCAGGCAGAAAAGAAGAGGACTCTAAACGCGCGCTGGTCTTGAAGAAGCAAGTACATGATGAGCGGATCTTTGCTGATGAAGACTACGAATTAGCGATGATCCCGTTTACTATGCGAACCAAGATGAGTAAAGTCGGTGACTTTACGTGTAAAAAGGGGGTAATGTTACAATCGTACGTGCCCCTATTCATTTTCTACTTCATTTACCTTGTATATTACATAACATGACTCTGACTCATATGCTCAACGCATCTGTACTATAGTTGCCTTCCTTCTTTGGATACGCACTTACGTTCTCACACTTCTCTTGGTCTGTGCGCACATATTGGCCTATTTAAGCACAGTGTACTTGTAGTAGATTCCTACTTTAATCTTACTGGGTTTTACCTGGAATCTCCTTCGCTTAGGTCTCCAACCTAAGTCGTCTTGAATCGTCTCTAAGTCTAAGCACTCCTTAGCCTTAGTCTCTATTCTCGCGGATACCTCTTAGACTTGTCTTTGAGGCTGAACCCTTGATCGTACTCGGAACGCGTTCCTTGTACTTTCACCTTGTTCTCTTTTGAACATTGTAAGAACTCCCAGCAGACCGTCTGTGTCTTTTCACTGTCGCTGGTGACGCCACCCCAGTTCGTAACAATCGTCAACTGATTGGTTTTGATGGAGATCGTGATAACTCTCGCGAGTTTATCCAGTCGTGCAACTTGCACTTTGACATCAATGAAAAGCTTTACACCACCGACAAGCAGAAGATCATCTACATAACATCCTTTATGACCGAGAAGAATGCCAATCATGGAAGGAACAATTCCTTGAACACGCCCAATCTACCGACACTTCGGACAAAAAGTTGGTTATGGGACGATGGTGGATTTTATGAAGAGCTTCAAAGAAGCATTCGAACCAGTGGATACCAGAATGACCGCGCTTACACGCCTTAGAGACCTCAAGCAAGGAACTGGAGATCTTCATACCTATGTCGCCGACTTTGAGGCACTTGCAGCCAAGGCTCATATCACCGATAACGCGACGAAGATCCAGTTCTTCCAAGATGGTCTTAATTGGGGTATCCTTACAAAGCTTTTCAATACGGGAGATGTCTCCGAAATATTCAGAGATGTTGTGTTGCAATGCGTTGCTATTGACAACGCCCATCATCGGCTTAAGCCATGAGGACGCGTCATGTTCCACAACAGAAGAAGAAGAACTATGGGAATGCACGGTATATTCCGAACGTGATTCCAACGCAATGGTCGTAGACGAATCTCCGACATGGAGAGATCCGAATGCATGAAGAAAGGCATGCTTCGGATGCAGAAAGACAGGACACCGCATCCATAATTGTCCTGACAGAAAGAAGAAGACCCCGCTCGACAAACGAAGTCAAAGGGAAGAAGAAGATGAAGAAACTGTGAGACGGGTTGTGCAGGATTTTTGATGTGGAGAACAAAGACTCGACGTATGTTTCTCCCAATGTAATACTAAGACTTGTACGCGCTGTAGGTGAAAGAAAAGAACTTCGTGTCCCAATCACCCTCCACTCGCGTACTCGTTTGAAATCCGTCGACACTACCGCTGTTATCGATTCAGGAGCAGCAGGAACATTCATCTCAGAAGAGTTTGTGAAACTCCATCAAATCACACGACGAAAACTCAAGGAACCATTTCGAGTTACAACGGCAGATGGAACTCTTATAAAGGAGGACCAATCACGCATTACTGCCTCCTAGTGGTCAAGATTGACGATCGAACCATGTATGGAAAATTCAATATCACCAAACTAGGAAGGAGAGATCAAATCCTCCTTGGAATTCCTTGGTTACGAGCAATGAACCCAATTATAGATTGGGCTGCTGAAACGCTTGTCCTTACACGGACAGAGAAATCAGACGAAATCGAAATCGATCTGGACGAAGATCGGAAGAAGAACGGGTTGCCTCAACTTTTCAATCATGTTAGGTGGCAACATTCCCGTCTTCCGAAACCAGTATCGCATCTCCTATTGAGATCCCTGAAGACTCAGAACCAGAAGTACGAATGCCACGTACTACAGAACCAACTCCACGCGTACAACTGCCGCGAGCAGTGTCACCGATCCCTCGAGCAGAGAAGCGTAAGAATGAATCTGAACCCGAGCATCGGGCGGACAAGAACCTATTGAGCAACGGCCAATAGAAGAACAGAAGCAAGGAAAAAGGAAACCGGAAGAAGAACTCCCAGGGCGAAACACCAACGTACCGAAACTATCCAAGTTCTTCGTTCCCCCGAAAACCTTTCAGCTTCAATTGAAGAAATCCCCGATAAAGAAGAACCCGTGCCCTCGTTGATCCCAACCGAGGATGATGACCAATTCGACACCATGAACGACGTCTGGCATGCACCAGAAGTACGCGAAATTTCCTCTTACGAACTAGGAGATGGAGAATTTCTTGTGGAATACGATACCGATGGATTAGCATGAGGATCATAGAAGAAGTATCCATGGATACACCTTGACACGTGATGGAACTTCTCAACTCGAACAATCCTCTCCCTACTCCACAATTCCTCCCCTCCGAAATATAGTAACAAAGCTCAGGAATTCGCTACGGACGAGAAGGAAAAGAAAAAGAAATCCTTCGAAGAATTGGTCCCGGATTATTTGCACGACTTCGCAGACGTCTTTGCTAAAGACGGATTAAACAAACTACCCCCGAACGCCTGGTATGATCATCGGATCGACACCAAACCCGGTTTTATTCCTCGTACGTCTAAGGTCTACCCGCTATCGGAAAAAGAACGCGCTGCTGTCAAAACGTTTATCGATGAAAACGTTGCGAAAGGCTTTATCTCGGAATCGAAGTCACCCCAAGCCAGTGGTTTCTTCTTTGTGGGAAAGAAGAGTGGAGAACTGCGTCCCTGTCAAGATTATCGCTACATCAATGATTGGACAGTCAAGAACGCATATCCGCTTCCACTCCCTATTTCCCTTGTCGCACGCCTTCATAACGCTCAGTTCTTTACGAAAATGGATATCCGATCCGGTTATAACAATATTCGCATCCATCCTGATGATAGGTGGAAAGCTGCTTTTACCACGGAATTTGGCCTCTTTGAACCAACGTCATGTTCTTCGGCCTCTGTAATTCCCCAGCAACTTTTCAAGCATACATGAATCGCACCTTTCAACAAGAAATCAATGAAGGATGGATGGTTATCTATATGGACGATATCCTGATTTTCTCTACAACAATGGCAGAACACCGTGAACGGACCAGACGAGTTTTGATGAAAATACGAAAGAACACTGTTCTTGAAACCGGAGAAATGCACCTTCGATGCAGAAGAAGTGGAATACCTCGGAATGATAATTCGCCCCGGACAAGTTGCTATGGACACCGCCAAAACCAAGGGAATCTCCGAATGGCCAATCCCGAAATCTGTAAAAGATGTTCGGTCATTCCTCGGTTTTTGCAACTTTTACCGCACGTTCATTTCCCACTATTCTGACATCGCCAGACCCCTTATCGATTTGACAAAGAAAGATAAGGCCTTTGAATGGTCACCGAATGTATGGACACCTTCGAAGAATTGAAACGACGCTTCACTTCCCAACCGGTACTCCGTAACCCTGATCCTTCCCGACAATTTGCCATTGCTACCGACGCTTCGCTCGTAGCAACCGGCGGAGTTCTCCTGCAGACTGATGAGAATGGTGTTTATCACCCATGTGCATATCTCTCACAGTCTTTGAACCCTGCGGAACGCAATTACCAGATCTTTGATCGGGAACTCCTTGCCGTGATCCGGGCATTGAACGAATGGCGTCATTATCTCGAAGGAAACCCACACCCGTCCTGGTATTCACCGACCATAAGAACCTTCTGTACTTTAGAAGTGCACAAAAGCTCACCCGTCGCCAAGCACGTTGGCAATTGATTTTGTCTATTTACGACATTGAACTGCATCACGTTGCAGGTACTAAATTAGCAGTACCTGATGCACTATCCCGCCGGCCTGATTATGACTCTGGCAAAGACGATAACGAAGACCAACCCTCCTCCCTGATGCTCTATTCGTTCGTCTTATCGACACCGACTTGAAGGATGTACTGTCATCCTCTGACCCCCTCGACGACCTGTCTTCAAGACAGCGTCTGATGCCCTTGATGGCGTGTGCCTTCCTCCTATGAAATCGGCACTTCCGATTGGAAGATTGAGGAGAATGTCCTCTATTTTAAGGATCGCGCTTATATTCCTCCGGCGCATCGCTCCGATATCTTGAAAAGGTATCATGATCATCCTACCGCGGGACACCCCGGTAGATTCAAAACTGAAGAACTCGTCAAACGAGAAGCTTGGTGGCCGCGATGGGCTCTTATATTCGGAAGTACGTTGAGGGTTGCGCCCTTTGTCAGCAAATGAAAGCGGATACTCATCCCGTTCGACCTCCGCTCGCGCCTATTCCTTCTTCGGCTGTTCGCCCTTCTCCCAGATCTCCGTTGATCTTATCACGACCTCCCCGTCTCTGGAGGCTTTGACAGTATCATGGTCGTGGTAGACCATGGCCTTACGAAGGGGGTAATTATTATCCCTTGTTTGAAAACTATCACGTCAGAAGGTGTGGCCAAGCTATTTTTAAAACATGTTTACCGACGATTTGGACTCCATGACAAAGTTATCTCGGATCGAGGACCGCAATTCCTATCTCGTTTCTCAAAGGAACTTGCCCGACTTCTCGACTACGTCATCGCTCCATCCACGGCTTACCACCCACAGACTGATGGTCAAACGGAAAGGCTTAATCAAGAGCTTGAAACATACCTTCGCATTTATTGCCGTAACAACCCCGAAGATTGGGTAGAACACCTACCAATCACCGAATTCGTCCATAACCACCGAAAACATGATGCACGTAACGCATCACCCTTTTATTTGATGATGGGATACGAACCACGTGCCATTCCCCATCTAATCCCTGATTCATCCGTCCCCGCAGCAGAAGATCGAGTACGATCTCTGCAAAAGATAAGAGAAGAAGCAATCGCCTGTCACAATATTGCCATGCAGACAATGGCCGAACGATCCCGAGGAGATAAGTACACCCCATGGAAGATCGGAGATAAGGTTTGGCTATCCGCCGCCAATCTTAGACTCAAACTCCCATCGAGGAAACTGGCACCGAAACGATACGGACCTTTCCCGATCATCGATGTTTTATCACCCATCACGTTCACACTCAAGCTTCCTCCGCAGTGGAAAATTCACCCCACATTCCACGCTTCCGTCCTATCGTCCTATAGCGAAACCGACGTGCACGGTCCAAACTTCCCCGAACCACCACCTGACATCATCGAAGAAGAAGAAGAATATGAAATCGAAGCGATTCTTTCTCACAAAGGAACCGGCAATCACCGACGTTACCTTGTTTCGTGGAAAGGATATCCATCGGGAGATAACGAATGGCTCCCAGAAAAGAACTTGAAGAACTCCGCTCGAATCCTAAATGCTTATAAGAAGCAACACGCCCTCTGATTATTCCCCAGTCAATCAACTCGCACTAGCACCTGATTAACTATCACTATTGAAATGTCTTTCCCCACTGCCTACATTGTCCCCACCACTGTTGCCTCCAATGACACCGACTCCGAAGCAGAGCAATACGGAACCCTTACCACAGAAATCGATAACCAATCCTATATCGAAGCCGCCATCCTCTGCGAGGGACATGCCCTCGAAATCGACAGAATTCTCACCGACAGAGGTGCCTTCCCCGCTCGACTCATCGTTAACATCATCCGCACAGCAGCCCTTATCGAAGCCACCGCTAAAGAAACTGCAGACATCACGCTCCGTCACCGTTTCATTCATCTCCAAAAACGCATTCGTGCTTACGCTATGCTGTTGCTTCCCGATTCTTTTAAGAATGATGTTGAAGAAGCTATTCACATCATTGCCGAACGTCGAGCAGGCGTTGCTCGACCTCCCTCTCCGCAAAGAGACACGCCGCTTCCTGTCCCAGCACCCGCTTCTTCGCGCATCTATTCTAGTCTTGATGCCTTTACTGGCCTATACACTGCTGTGCAAGAAATTGGGCAACTCACCAACACAGTTGTCAATACCATCCAACAATCAGTCACAGAAACCAGAGCGGCCAGAAACCTAGTAGAAGAAGCTATCGCTGACTTGCAACAAGCGCAAGATGATCTTGCGTCCCCCAGAACACCGTCCCCGATAGAACAATCAGCGTCATCACTCCCCATTGCAGGCACCCATGACCATCCAGCATGGCTATATGAACCTTGCACAGAGGAACAGTGTGAGGCCGCTAAACTATTAGGTATTCCCGCCACTGAGCTGGTAACACTCGGTCCTCGACTTCGCGACCTTCACATTCATCCTCCTATGTCTATTCCATCGTCATTCGGCCCTATGGACCCCGTTTCACCAGTCTTAGTAAAAGACTTCGGCATCACATCGCCCTCTTCCCCCAACGAACTTCTTGCGGTTGCTGAACGAGCAGTTACCCCAGACCTCCCTACATCGGCATACACGTTATCCACCGCCCAACAAGCGCAGCTTAAGCGGCAGAACACCCTTGCCTTGAAACGTATGACGAAGAAAAAGGGAAAGAAGCGCGCTAGATCCACTAGTCCTACGCCCATCATTTCCCCGTCTCCCTTACGCAAAGTCTCTTCTAACCCTGACGAGAACATGAAATGCCGCGTCTGTGGATTACTAGGACATCGCCAAAAGAACTGTGCGGAATATCAGTGCAAAGTTTGCAGATATTGGTCGCCTACTCATTTATCCCTTTACTGCCCCGACCGAGTTGGGCCTCCCCCTTTCGAGTTAACCTGGAAAGATGAGGGATTCTACGATGCACTTCGTGCTTGGGAAAAGCAACTTGACGATGAACGTATTCAAGCGGAGAAAAGAAGGGACTCTAAGCGACGCGCTGGTTTGGAAGAAGCTAAGTACATGATGGGTGGATCTGTTACTGATGAAGACTACGAATGGAGCGACGATCCCGTCTACTATGCGAATCAGGATAATTGAAAGTCGGTGACTTTCAGCATAAAACGGGGGTAATGTTACAATCGTATGTGCCCCTATTCATTTTTCTTACCTCATTTACCGTGTATATTACATAACATGACTCTGACTCATATGCTCAACGCATCTGTACTATAGTTGCCTTCCTCCTTTGGATACGCACTTACGTTCTCACACTTTCCTTGGTCTGTGCGCACATATTGGCCTATTTAAGCACAGTGTACTTGTAGTAGATTCCCTACTTTAATCTTACTGGGTTTTACCTGAAATCTCCTTCGCTTAGGTCTCCAACCTAAGTCGTCTTGAATCGTCTCTAAGTCTAAGCACTCCTTAGCCTTAGTCTCTATTCTCGCGGATACCTCTTAGACTTGTCTTTGAGGCTGAACCCTTGATCGTACTCGGAACACGTCCTTGTACTTTCACCTTGTTCTCTTTTGAACATTGTAAGAACTCCCAGCAGACCGTCTGTGTCTTTTCACTGTCGCTGGTGATGCTACCCCAGTTCGTAACAGTGTGCAGTAAGCATGGAATGCCGCCGGCAATGCTAAAGGAGTAAGATGGCCTTTGGACTGGTGGAGATTCCTATAGACATGAGACATGCGCCAAAAGATAGGGTTTTAAGGCCAGCACCAATATGTTCGTCACATCGGGCCATGTACATCGTTTTTGCTATAGGATGATAAGATAGATGCATGGAAAGTAGGATGAATTCTCCATTGCAGAGAGAGTTTGAGCGTGAATGTAATGGGTGATAAGACAGCAATTATCAGGAAAGGTCCATATCATTTTGGTGTGAGTTTTCGTGATGGGAGCTTAAGTCCAAGATTAGCAGCTGATAGCCAGACCTTATCTCCAATATTCCATGGTTTGTACTTATCTCCTCGGGATCATTCTGCCATGGTTTGCATAGCAATATTATGATATGTGATTGCTTCTTCTCGGATCTTTTGCAGGGATCATACTTGATTTTCTGCTGCGGGTACAGTGGAATCAGGGATTAGGTGGGGAAAAGCACAGGGTTCATATCCCATCATGAGAAAGAATGGTGAGGCATTTTGGGCATCATGTTTTTGGTGGTTATGGACAAATTCAGTGATAGGAAGGTGTTCTACCCATTCTTCAGGATTGTTGCAGTAGATGTGTAGGTAGGTTTCTAGTTCTTGATTTAGTCATTTGGTTTGGCCATCAGTCTGGGGGTGATAAGCAGTAGATGGAGCAATGGTGTAATCTAGAAGTCATGCAAGTTCTTTTGAGAATCTAGAAAGGAACTGCAGTCCTCGATCTGAGATTACTTTGTCATGAAGGCCAAATAGATGATGAACATCTTTCAAAAATAGTTTAGCCACATCTTTCCATTTAAGACAAGGGATGATAATTACCCCCTTCATAAGGTGTAACGAACATATTGGCGCTGGGCTTAAAACCCCATATTTTGACACTCGTCTGTCTACAGGAGTTACCACTTGTCCAAGGCCGTCTTACCCCTTTAGCAGTACCGGCGGCATTCCACGCTTACCGCACACTGTACTGACTACCGCACCATGTTCCATGTACCGATGTCCTCCCATGTCCTTGCCGCGTCCGCATAGCTCCATTTGGTGCGTCATTTGTTTTATGTTCGTTATCACTGATTCCACGGCAAGCCTTATTACATGTTGCCTTGTGCCGCAGCGCCTCGCGCTATGTTTACTTACGGTGGTTACTACACTCCAGCGCTACTGATCTTGCCTAGAGTATTCCAAGTACATATGATTAAGGATATAAGCACCACGTACCCCGCATGATAGAAGCACCTGATTTTACACCTTTGCACATACTATAGGTCAGGATTATTGTCTAGCTCTGGATCAACCCAGTAGTGGACATAGTCTTTAAAGTTCCCTTATCACTCGTTAATACATCACGCTCGTTCTCCGTTACCACCGGCATACCGCTGGACTTTTGATTGTTACTTTTGACTGAACTTCTCATGCACCGCTACTTTACCGCTGAAAGTACCGCGGACTTCTTTACTGTTTCTTTGCACCGCTTGCAACCTTACCGCCACCACTGAGATCACCGCTCGACATTGCTCGCTCGACACAACTGTTACTGACCTTATCTTGACCACGGTAGCACTGCTACACACGACGCTAGTTCTGGTGGTATCATTGCTGACCACGGCAACTTACCGCTGACCACGACACTTGTTTCGCACATAAGTTAGACTCGAACTTGACCATACTAATAGGCATCCCCCTTTAGGGTCGAACGCTCTTGTTCTTACAAGTGAAGCAGACTAGACGGAGCGCAAGACTCACATACTAGTTTAGGCAGTGGTTTATCTACAGCCCAGGCTAGGTTGTATCTTTACACTGGATGTGTATCCGCCTTCATTTGCTGACAAAGGATGCAACCCTCAATGTACTTCCAAATATAAGCACCCATTGAGGGCCACCAGGCCTTGCGCTTCACAAGTTCTTCGGTTTTAAAATGACCAGGATGACTGGCAGTAATATGATCATGGTACCTGGCAAGGATAGCAGCACGGTATCCAGGAGAAATGTAAGCTCTATTCTTAACATAGAGCACATTATCGGCAATCTTCCAATCAGACAATGCTGATTTTATTGGTGGAAGACAGACACCATCTAATGCATCCGCCACCATTTTGAACACAGGGTTGTCCAAAGGGTCAGAAGTAGCCAATACATCAAGTAGATCATTATCAATGAGTCAGATGAAAAAGGAATCAGGAAGAAGTACGGCATCTTCATTATCCCGAGAACCATCATCATGGTCAGGGCAGCACGAGAGAGCATCAGGAGCAGCTAATTTGGTGCCAGCAACATGATGAAGTTCAATGTCAAAGAGTGAAAGTGTTAATTGCCAATGGGCTTGGTGACGAGTCAACTTTTGTGCAGTGCGGAAGTAGAGTAGGTTTTTGTGGTCAGTGAAGACAAGGACAGGATGAGGGTTTCCTTTGAGGTAGTAACACCACACATTTAATGCACAGATAATGGCAAGCAATGTGCGATCGAAGATTTGATAGTTCTGCTTATCCAAGTTCAATGATTGTGACAGATAGGCACATGGATGATAAATGCCATTTTCATCAGTTTGTAGTAGGACAGCGCCCATTGCAATGAGGGAGGCATTGGTGGCAATAGCAAATTGCCAGGAGGGGTCGGGATTATGAAGTACTGGCTGTTTTACGAAGCACGCTTTTAAGTCCAAAAACATATCTTGACATTTGGGCGTCCAAGAGAAAGGAGTATCCTTTTTTGTTAGGTCAATAAGTGGTTGTGCAACGTTGGGGTAATAAGAGATGAATGTTCGATAGAAGTTGCTGAAACCAAGAAAGGATCAAACATCTTTCACAGTCTTTGGTACTGGCCAATCGGCAATCCCCTTTGTTTTGGCGTTATCCATAGTGATTTGTCTGGGTCATATAATCATGCCAAGGTACTCCACTTCATCAGCATCAAAAGTACTCTTCTCTGGTTTTAAAAATAGGTGTTCCTGCCATATTTTCAGAAGTACATGCCAAGTTCATTCTTGATGTTCTTTCAGAGTTGCCAAAAATATCAGAATATCGTCCATGCAAATGACCATCCATCCTTCATTGATCTCCTGCTAGAATGTTCAATTCATATAGGCTTGAAAAGTGGCAGGTGAGTTACAGAGTCTGAAGATCATGACATTCGGCTCATAGAGACCAAATTCAGTGGTAAACACTGCTTTCCAGCGATCATTGGGGTGAATGCAGATGTTATTGTGTGGTCAATAGGAATACGCCATTCGCTTGGGGTGGTGACTTTGTGATTTCTTGATCGACATCCTTCAGTATGGCTGGCGGATTTTCAGGAATGAGAGGCTGGACACCTTCAACTGCAAGCCAGTGAGCGGTCCAGCTGACACCTTTTGGCAGTGTAATTTTCTCCTCTCGAAGCACGCGGTCAAAGTCAATCTCTTCATCTTCCATGAAGTAAACAGGCCCCACATTAGCCACATTCTGAAATGGCAGAGTGCGCCGGAATACAGGTGGATTGTGTGGATTGTGACCATAAAGAGGTTCGATGTTCAAAACTCGAAGGGCCTGGTCAATGTCTGAGGTCGTGATCGTGGTTCATCAGGCATGGCGCATGAATCGCGAAGCTTCCTGGTATTTCCTTAGCTTTTGACAAGTATACTTAGGCGTAAATCAAGCACCTCTATGACCTGATGAATGCGATACTTGACATCACTAGCGAGTGAGGATGCTACTGTTTCAGATAAGTTGGCAATGCCCAGCGACTCAGCGACATCCTGTAAATGTTGGCTTCATCTCGTTGCATAAACTGACACTGTTGTGATGCATACTCTGACCGAGTCTGACTTGTATATCCCCATTTGATGTGTCTGAGCAGCTTTCGCTTTCGGTTTGCTCATCGTGATGTTGATATCACTCCAGGGACTCAATATTCAATAACTGCTGAGTCACGTGCACGTGAAGCCTTTTAGTTCAACCTTCCATATCATTTCGATTAAATTGCTGTCGGAGGTTCTCGCACATAGTATGTTTTGCAGGTTTGCTGCAAAAAACTGCAACGACAATCAGGAGGTATTATGGGGGACTGTTTCGTGGTGCTGATCAATCAATCTAACTCCACATTGCATCAGGAAATTCACACATTCCTTGACGTGCCCTTATGCGGACTTATTTACACTTAACTGCCTTGGTGAAATTGAATCTACTTGTCCAAAATTTCAATGTGAATGAATTCAGAAAAAAAAAGTTGAGATATATTAATATACATGTTTTATTGTATTTCGCACTCAAAAAATATAAGATATGCCAGGTGAATGATGTGAGAGAGAGCAAACAAGTTTTGAGATAAGTGAGTTAAGCTGATTAAGCATGTTAAGGAATGTGTGAATTTCCTGATGTGTTTACCTCGCGAGGTGAGCTCGTAATGTAGATGTACTTCTCTTTTCCGCTGAATTTTTGCACTTGCTAGCTCTTTGGTTATTTGGTATGTGTTCAACTCAGTTATTTATCTCCAACGATCACATTGGTGCGCCCATCTGTCGTTAACCTCTGGATATGAACACTATCTATCATTCATATAGAACAGTTCTACGTTTCCTGAGAATTTTGGATTATCTTGGTGTCGGTTAAATTCCCTTGATGATGCAGATATTTGGGTAAGTACTCTAAATTTTTACCTGATATAAAAGAACATCGTAGAAATTTGAAAACAAATAACCTAGTAGATTTGAAATCTTGACTGGACCGGTAGCAATTGCAGAAATTGAGATCACAAGCTGATTACCTACATATCGGAGCAAGATCCGAAGTTTGCAACGCGAATCCCTAGCCCCCACTTCAAGCTTCAAAGCTTCATACTCGGTCACGTGCACCCCGAGTACCTGCATTGATGACCCATTTTCTCAGCACTCAGTCTCAAACTAGAATCAGCGATGCCAGAAAACCAATGCAACATTGACAGTCCTTTGGTTTTTATTTATAAGGAGGTCGATGGAATCCACGTCCTGCTCGACGTCTATCTTCCTCCAGACGACGTCGACCAACAACAGTCCACCCAACAACTGATTCAGTATCGCCCAGCAGTCGTCTACTTTCACGGAGGGGGTCTCACAGTAGGAAATAGACGGAGCTGGTTCCCTACTTGGCTGAAAAGTCAGTTTTAGCCTTGCTCCGAGTTCGACCTATTTACTAATGTGATCCCCAAGGCCGGTTGTCTGCACATATTATATTCATCAGTGCAGATTATCGCCTTATTCCTCCAGGAACTGGATATGATGTGCTCGCTGATGTGAAGGATGCCATTGCCTTTGTTGTGGGAGATTTGAATGTTCAGCTCGATCAGGAGCTGGCTGATCTTGGCTCAGGCTCACGTTTCCGCATCGATCCTACGTCAATTGGTGTGGCTGGAACTAGTGCGGGCGGGTTCTGTACATATCTATGCGCCATTCATGCAGTCCCGAAACCGAAAGTAATTCTCAGTTTATATGGTATGGGAGGCGATTTACTGGTATGCCCTTTCTTTTCACATCCGAAAGTCTCTGATTCAAGCTATATTAACACTGCATACTTCAGACAGATCAATATCTCGCTCCAAAGGCGCAATCATTCCTCCGGGGGAGAGAAATGCTAGATCCTGCACAGTTCTCTGATTATATGCATCCGTTCAGTAATCTCCAAAGCACTTCAGACTCACCGCTTGTATACCACCCACAGTCATACCACATCCCGGGATATCCTGCGAACCCACGAATGCTAATCTCACGCTTATACCTGCAGCTCGGGGTCGCCTTGGACTATATTACGGGTCAGCATGAACCAAGTTCCAGTGTTGCGTTACGCAAGGCTATCCATACCGAGGATCTCTTCGATGAGGCACTCATTTCTGATCACAAGATTATTTTCCCTCAGTTCAACGTCACATCAGATTGGCCGGAAACATACCTCATCCATGGAACCAGTGACACGGCTGTCCTCCCGCAGGAGTCTCGTAATCTGCATTCCTTGCTCTCGAAGGCTGGTGTAGAGGTCGTATTGGAAGAACTTCCAGGTCGTGAACATTCATTCGATTATCAACCAGGCGCAGAATTGGAAAACGAAGGATCATTCGATCACATCGTTCAGTTTTTTTATCGTCACCTAACTTAGAAACAGTACCCGATTTGATTAGTGTTGTGGGCAGAACTCTGCCATTCTTTCATGTGGCAGGGCAGAACTGGCGCTGCCAGGCAGATGGCAGAGCCTCCAAGGCAGAATGTGGCAGAACTCCTGCACCTGCAGAACCGTGGGTGATGTACTGTATAGTTTGACGTACCATTTCAGTGTATGATAGCATGAATCAAAGCAGTTTAAAGCTCTCTACAATGGCTACTAAGTCTGGGGGCCAGCCTCTGAACACCCTCATCGAAGACAACTTCCAAAAAGGGGATGCTACTTCTGCCAAGTCCAACAGATATTGGTGGACCTGCAACTACTGTAATGCCCGCATTGATAGATGTAATAATAACCTTTTTGAACACCTCATGGACGCCGTAAGATGCAGTAATTGTCCCCAAGAGACTCGTTGCGAGGCACTGCAACACCTTATGAAGAAACCTGAGGCGGAAAGGTGGCACTAATGGCAAGTACAGCCGCTGCTAATTTGGGTTTGCTGTCGAGCGGTCTTACTTAGTAGTCTTGCATCTTTAAAACATCGCATGATTCTGCCATCTGCTACGTTGGCAGAACATGGTTCTGCCAGGTTCTACCAGTTCTGCCCACAGCACTAGTGTCGATGAGGATTGGTGCCTGCAGTGCTCGAGGATGAAATTATGGTCACGGATTATGATACAAATGAAGATGGGACATGGAATGCCAATTCTATGGTGCTGTCGAGCGGTCTTACATCGATGTAGTTAGTAGTCTTGCATCCTTTCAACATCTAGATCATTTGATGGATGACGACTGACTGATGTTGACTGTGAAATAGTCTTGGCCGCTAGATGGCAAACATGTACGGTATTTAATAGGCTTCCTCGGACATGCTCATTATCATCACATACATATGACAATCTATTAGCATATGAAATAAAAAGGGAATTTCAACAAACGGAAGCAGAAAAGACTAGTATATGTAGTTTGCAAATTTCAATCAGACCGCCGATTGTGTTACCACCGTGACCGTGCAATTGCAGACCGTTTGGCTTTCAACTTCTAGATCAATCCAGGCTCTTCATATGTCAAGTTAAGCAACTCCTGCGATGATTCACACTCACTAGCGCTTTCGGTGATCCTCCCTAGCACGTTCCCCCCTGCACAAATGTACAAAGAACATACTGCTGTTAATATCCCGAACATTGAATGAATTGCAAAGACTCTAGTAGACGACATCATGTGAGAGAATGCAAAACAACGTTATGACAAACATGGAAGATAATTCTACAATGACAGATACTACAGTGACCGGGATGACAAAAATCTAAATCCTATGCCAGATGAAAGCAATACAGTAGAAACTATACACCAATATGGACGAAAACCATTCTCTGCTCCAGCGGAACCTTCGTCTTCACAGCGTGCGTAGCACGATTCAGTGCCCAGGCCGCCTTCGTACAATCCATCACACCACCCTTGAACATATTCTCGTAGAAAGCTTTCACAACATGTTCTACAAAAGCGTCGTTGACCTCCCACAGCGTGCCAATCACGCTCTTGAACCCTGAAAATTGCAGTCCAGCCGCAAGGTGAATCACCTCGTCGGGCGTCTCCTTATCGCCGACGGCGGTATGACACGCTGATAAGAACGCGAACTCGGCGTAAGGAATGTCTTTCTCCATGATATCAAGCAGCGTGATAGGTTCGTCTTTCATGACGAAATGAGAATTGTATGGCTGCTCGGGGTCCTGCTTTCCATGACAGGCGAGGTGCACCCAGTTGTTCTCTTCTAATGCCTGGAGTGCACCTGCTCGTGTCGCTGCGTCACCAGAAATTGTGGTGCGATTGACCGTCACCGGGACGAGCTGTTGGACATCGCCAGAAATGGTGGTACGGTTGACCATCGCAGGGACGAGCTCTCGGACAAGCTCGATCTCGCTGTCAACAGCCAAGAGCTCCTTGCTTTCCCCTGCACGAGGTTGGCCCTGTCCGATCGCCACGAAAGACGGACGGGCGCGCTTCTTCATCATCTGTCTAGATCTGACAAGAGCTGAAAGTGTCGGGGCGTAAGAACAAATGTAAAGATCTTCCAGGCATGGCTCCTTCCCTGAACCATCTGGCTTTGTTAGAAAGGGGTGAGCTGCGTGGAGAGGAATGGACGTGAAATCTGCAGTCGGACACAGCCAAATTCGGGAATGGCGCTTTAAATTAAGGACATGCTCGAGCACCTTGACGATGGGTAGCATGATCTCGTCCCATACTGTGCGCAAGAGCACAATTAGGTCATTCCGGGGCACTTTTGGGCCCAAGGTGGATGCGTCTCGTATAGCCCTGGTGAAACGATCCTTAAGATTCTTCAGTTCTGTAATAGTGATAGACGGCAATGGAACATTATGGGGCTCTCCTGACGTTGGAACAATGATGGCGCTGCACGAGTATTTACTCGCGATGAAGATGATAACTGGGCCATGGCGTGCTGCCGCTTGCAAGTCTTCAAATGAAGGCGGGAGCAGGAATCGGGAGAAACCTTTAAGATTACGGATACCAGCCACCATTGCTTCCCATTGCTCCTGAAGTCTCCTGTACTGTGTTGCTGCCCGATCAGCAGCGGCTCGGTCAGCGCTGCCAGTGGAACCCTGAGCATCGGATAGGCGCTTGCTAATCTCGGAGAGCTTGTGAGCTAGTTCTGGACTTCCAGACGTCAGGTCTTCTAGTGGAGTCCTGAGTCGGGAGGCCAGTGACCATTGCTGGCCACGACCCTGCTCCAGGAGTTCAACTGCGTGTCGTACATTGTCACGCCGGATGGCACATGAGGCTGCATTCACGGGCGCTGATCTGGTACGCTGGAACGCAGCAGTAGCTTCACGCCGTGAAACTACTGACGATCGTGTTGACAAGTGTCGATCAAGAAGGTCGAAAAGTGTTGCATAAGCCTCCAGCCCAGATGCGTGATTGTGCTTCTCTCCTGCGACGATCCAATTCCAAGCTGTTACAATGCGATCGGGGAAGCCTTGCGTGGGATGATGTGATGCCAGTCTGAAGTTCTCCACAGCGAGCGACAAATCAGCAGACTTGCGTTGCACTCTGTAACGAGATAAATAGGCTGCCTGCAACCACGTGTAGCTGAAATATCTATCCGGGTGCAGTGAAGGCAAAGCCTCCAACGATTCTTGGGACAGTCGAATGGCCTCCTCGACATCTTCATTCTTCTGCGTTTTCGTGAAACGAGAGGAGAGCGCCGAGCTCAAATTGCAAAGAGCTTTATGGCGACGTGGATGGCCATGCTGCGTTAACTGAAGTGAATCCCGGTACAGGTCGATGGCCTCGTTGAGATCTTCGCTGACATCCAATTTGTCATATCTTTCTGTGAGCGCTCCAGCAAGGTTGATGAGTGTTTGATCACGATATGGATTCCCAGGCGGGCGCAACGTCAGTGCCTCGCGCTGGAGGCTGATGGATTCGTTGATATCGTCAACATTGCCGCGTTGGTTGAAACGGGTGAAGAGGGCGTTTCCTAGGTTGTTCAATGAGGTATCACGATATTTGTGCCCAACAGGGCGCAGGCGCAGCGCTTCTTCATACAAAGAGATGGCGTCATTGAGGTCATGATGGTTGCCTTGGTGATTGAAGCGGAACCAGAATGACGCGGCCAAGTTATTCAGGTAGTAATCGCGTTCCGAATCTCCCTCAGAGCACAGGGAAACGGCTTCACGCCGACATTGGATGGACTCATCTAAGTCATCGGTGCTGCCGCGTTGCTCAAAGCGTAAGCTGAGAGCCCATCCAAGGTTGTCCAGTGCTCTTGGACGGTGTTTGTTGCCCAGAGGACAAAGCTCGAGTACGACTCGCCGAATGTGGATGCCTTCATCAGATCCCTCTACTGAAAGATTGTTGCAGTTACGGATCACATAATCGACGCCATTTGCCCCTGCCACGATGCTACTAATGTAGGTTCCCTCTGGACAGAGCGGTAATAGCTTGCAGCACAGATGTGCGGCTTCATGGATATAGGCGGTGATCTTCTCCTTGCTGAAGCGCCAAATCAGCGCTTTAACGAGGTGGTAGATGGATAGTGGATGATTGGGGTGACCCTCAGGACGTAATGTAAGGGCCTCCCGAAAGAGAGAGGCGACAGAATCAATGTCTTGAAAATCGTTTTGAATATAGCCTTGCAGGCGGGCCCATGCGAGGTTGGTGAGAGCCCCTGCGCGGTCAGGATGTCCGACCAAGCATTGGTCCAGGACTGACTGAAAATGCTGTATGGCATCGTTCAGATAAGAGACGGTCTTGCTTGTGACGTATGTGGCGAATCGTTCATGGCCTGCATCGGTCTCTCGAGCAATCCCAGATTCAGTGATGGACTACACAAGGTGTTCCGTCAACAGAAATCAACGACAGAGGCTGAGTCACTCACGTCAAGCAGTGCGCTCCCGCGATTGTCGCTAAAATGTAGAACAGTGGCATTCAGCGTGAGGCAAGGGCGAACCCCACGAACGGGCGGGAAGGAGATATCTACTAGATGTGAGTATATAAGCATGAATGAGAAGGAGGTCACTCACCGAAAGGCTCATTTCCATGACCGAGCAGCGCATCCCACGATGTTTCAAGTTTTCCGACGACTTCTCCATTCCCCAGCATCGGATTGAACTCGAAGGATGCGCTGATCTCCAGTAATATTTCGGGTGACACGTCTAATGATCTACAAGGAGAAGATCAGTTATCGAGTTGCATCCGAAAAATACGATGGACTGTACAGGGTTACGGTATCGTCCCATGCTACTGATTCGTCGGATAATAAGACTCCAATCGCTGATTTCCAGCGTCTCGTCGAGTCAACGATGATGGATATGTGAATACCGGCGGGAACGCGCCAGGAGGGAATTCGAACATTTTTTGCTCCAATAACTGTAGGTAGAGTGTGAGGATACGAAAGAGATACGAAGGCGGTATGGGGCAACTTACCTTCGAGTTTGATATATCGGCCTTGTAAACTGACAGACATGATGGTATGATGAAGGAAAACGAGAAGGATTGATTATGGGTTGGGTGGTGGGTAGAATGAGTAGTGGAAAAGGCGACAGGGCACTGTAAGTTCAGGTGAGAGGGAGAAGGGAGGTTGAGGGTTCAGAAGGTTTAGGTGATGCACACGTGTATTTGCATGTTGCAGTTCAGCGCTAGTACGATAGACGCTTGTATGATTGCACGAAGCGCTGAGGCTAAAAGATCATCAACTTGCAGCAAAATGCTATGGATGAGGGAAAATGACACGCCAAGGACACTGCAAGTCTGTACTGTCATCGTAGGTTGATTGAGACGTGGTATAATCATTAGCACAAGGCTGAGACAACATAAAACCCAGTGTATTTCATGGTACAAACATTACAGACCACTAGAAATGACGGAAGGTGGTGGGCTATGCCTACGCTGTACGAGACGATGGCAAGGTGGAATGATGATCGAGCTAGAAACAAAGGCAACACGACGGGACGTGGCATCCGAGCTTGAGAATAGTCAGGATATGAAATAAAAAGGACATTTCAACGAACCTGGATCTCCGAGAGTCATAGATACCAGAAATAGTATGGTGTGGATGGGAGTGTCCCTGGATTATCCCAAAGCATCGCTCTGAAGTGTCTCAAGACGAGTCGAAACATAGATGAGCCGAGCGAAGACTCGTTATGTCATCGCTTTTTCTGAAACCGAAGGAAACTCATGCAGTCACTTTTTTTTTACCTCGATCATCCAGATTAGTGGTTTGGATGATACAAAAGCCCGTCAGGAGAGGCCCGAGTCATACACCAGGTGCGTCTCACCTCAATCCTGACCGAGTATGCAGGTTGCTTTATATACAGACTCTAGTGAATGTATGGATTAGCCCTTGTCCCTTCAAGTAAACTAGAAATAGCAGGTCGACTATCATACACATTTGTATCCTCCTCCAATCGAACTTGAACCAAACTACCAGACAATCCTTACATCCGCACAACAAGTACTATACTGATCAACAAGCATAGTCGAAGATCGTATGGGAGGACACGCGAATACAATTAGATATATAGGATGCAGTTGACGTCAGTGCGTATGCGCCCTGTTCACTCTAGTTGACTGGATTCTAATTATACCGGATAATTCGTATGTACTGGTCTTTTCACTTCCTCGCATCTCGCATGGACTCAGGCCTTTTGCAATGGCCTGGCATTAACCCAAACGACAGTGTCCTGTTCGCAGGAACATGGTTGCATGAGTTTACTGAAAAAAAGTCGTGGTCGAACAACGAGAAACACTGATGAGACACACGAAACAGAATAGAACTACATTCGGGATTGCGAGACAACGACGAAGGTGAGGGACAAACTAAGGAAAGAGGTGCCTACGATGTGGTGAACCATATACGCTGGTGTACGAAACAACAGGCTTATATTTACCCTGACCGATGACATTTCCATTCGAAGTACCTCAGTACCTGGCACTGATCGCGAACCTCATGCATCTGTTTGTATTACTCTGGTCTTTGGGTTCTTGGAAGTCACTGGTACACGCGCTGTATTCGGCACATCTTTGATATCAATGCTCCTCCTCATCCAGTTATCGTGTAGTGACGTCAACAGCTCTTTCATATACAATGTTAATTTAGAATATATCTATACATCATGTTCAAAGCCATTAATGCTACATTGACGACAGCTCATAAAGTGTGATGCGAAAGCGAGAGCGATATCCGAATGATTTCGACGCGAGGACTAGACGATTAAAAAAACGCACCAAACGATATATATACAATATCCCAATCTTCAGACGCGCTTCATATATGAGGGAGACCGAATGTCACTTTCCCTCGCGACTCCGAGCCATCAGTGCCACACGGTTCGCTACAACTGCCCTGGGGCATCTGATCAAGCGTCATCTTAGGAGTAATGGCACCACTCCGAGGCTCTTTGTCGACAAACCGGACAGACCGAGTAGGCGAGACATCACGAGAGTTGTGTTCGCTCGTCTTCAGAGACTCTAACCGTCGGTGCTGGATGGAGTAACGGTAAGTGTGCCCTGATCCCTGCCGGTGAGGTGTATGACTTCTCCCACGCTGGTCCTCGCCCTCAGACGGTGTCATCTCACTCGGCTCAGCCGTAAAGGCGAATGGTGGGTCCTGATCCAGGAGCTGCCTAGCATGGCTCGTGAACGTTCCACCATCTCCCGTTGACTGTCTCCGTCGATGGCTCCTCGCACTTCTAGCTGCCACAGAATGGGTTCCGCTCTTCGCCTTCCATGATTTGAACGCCTCCTGTGATCGCCGGGCAGCTCCCCCAACGAGTACGTAGGTCCGTCGCCGTCTCCGCTTTTGTCTGACATCCATCCTTCATCTTCGTCACCTTCAGCACATGCGCCCGTGTTTCCATCGCTTGAGCCACCGACTTGGATGACTTCTTGGGCTTTTGATTCTAATGCATGTATATCATGCTTAACGTTTTCTTCGACATGTTCAGCTCCACGATGTATATCTTCATGCGCATGGTGTAACTTGCGAAGATAAGCGCGACCTGCTTGAAAGGCGCCGCCTTCTGCTACAGAGAACCGGGAGTGTACGGCCGGTTCAGAAGGCTTGAATGCGTTATAGATGACTTCCACATCGACCTGCAAACGACGTCAACATCACAATCGGTATTGTCAATCAACCCACGTACCTCTTCACCAGGACCACCTCGTCGCTCGATAATTCTATGCGCGCCTTCCTTCCACTCTGCAGTCGTCCCTTTTCCATCAGCCGGTATCTCCTCCTTTATCTCTTCCTCATCCTTTGCCAGCGCAGCTGCCGCACGTGTCTCCACACTGTTCGCCTCGCCAATCTGTTCTATCTCATCCGGCGATGGCGGCGACACAGTGAGCGTGCTGGCGCGCTTGCTCTCCAATGCAGACTTATCTTCTTCCGCCAGTCCACCCTCGCCGCGTTCGAGTCCAGCAGGGTCACGGTTAATAATGACGTCTTCTGCACGCGTAACGTGTCGCGTGTGTGTTGTCCAGTCCGGGACGTTGGATGAGGCATGCCGGGACCACGTGCGAGACCCGACTGAATGTACGCGCTGGCCTAGAAGTGAGAATGGGATGGACAGACCGTGAATAGCGACGCTGCAGAGTACCATGAATGCGACGATAGGTTGAATGGTAAGTGCCAAGAATTCGGTCTGGTTGACTGGAGGGTTGTTAGGTTTTGGTAGTTGCTGCGCTGCTAATGTGGAAATATATATAGCACCTGGTAACGCACGTTATATCCGTACGTTGGAGAATCATGTTAGACACACCACGTACCAATGCCTATAGGTCTAAAATGGCCACTGAAAATAGCTTCCCGGAAAGTCTTTACGTCGGGTATGAACCTGTAGAGCCCAATCATGATCGGCAACCTTTTTAACATCAACACTAAGATAGCAATGACGATGAGCCTCCACACGCTAAGTGACAGCGTCTCGTTGTTGAAACCGTCAAACGGCATCCAGGCGCCAACATAAACGAAGGCAGCGACGTTGAACATTAGGTCAATGACGGAACTGAACACCGATTCCTCTGTCTGGCGGTTGAAGAAACCGTCCCAAGCAAATGCCGTTCCACAAGAGAATCCTGCCAGGAGATCATCGGAACCCAGGATAGTCATGATACCGATGGTGAGTAAAGCCAGGGATATGTACTGCGCAACGTATGACTGCCGATCGACGAAGTCGTTGCGCTGGCAGAATTTCATAAGGTGCCGGAAGCCCCATCCTATGAATGCGCCCACCACTACACCTAGTATGACTTGATCTGATATGACACAATCAGCTTGGAACTGTCATAGAATGATTTAGCTTACAGAGCCAGAGTAGCAGGAACCAATCTTCATTTGCGAGACCGGTGCTGGAGTCCAATATGAGATATAATGCGATGTACAAGAAGGGATACGCTGCTCCGTCGTTGCAACCGCTGTCCGCCGCTAGGAGATGGCGAAGATGAGCAGGCACGTGCTTGTCGGCATATTTGCCACCGACGACTGCGGCAGCGAGGATTGGGTCAGTTGGGTCAAGCATGCAGCGACAGCAAGGCTTGATAAGAATGTGAGGTCAGAGATCAAAGCATAAATCAAGCCTGCCGATACAAACCAACCCTGGTAATGATTAGGGAATGGGTTAAAGACATGTTGAGGACGATACCCACCCATGTCATGACGGGAAATAGAAGGTATAGCAGACTTTTCCAGTGACGCTTCATATAAGCTTTTGGAAGCTCGACTCCAATTGCAAAGACTCCAATGGCGAGGACAACGCGAGTGAATTCAAGTGTGATTTCATTCACGGTATCCTCGGTAGCGTCACCGCCCCAGCTGCGAGGATCAAATATGCCGGCACCGTAAGGACCTAAAGATAACAATGTAATTAGAAGACTTTATTTAAAAAGTGATCCGCTGAGCTCACCGATGATGACGCCGAAGAGAAAAGCCCAGCATGCCTCGCCGATGTAAAGCTATATACAATGAGTATGAAGGTTGATGTTATCACAAATTATATTACCTTTTCCCGAATGAACAAGGAAAACATGCCAAACTGTAATGGATATTGCAATGAGACGCAGCAAAAGTAGACAGGGCATGCTGACTTACTATAACGACGAAACCCCCAAGGCAGGCATAGGTGATGTGCGGTATGGTTATTGAAAGCTGAGAAGATCAATGAGCGTTGTAGCAGTCGGGTGCGGGAACATTGGTTTACCGGCCGGAACAACATGACGTGCGGTACCGAAACTTGAAGCTTGAAGAAGCTCAACCGAAAAAAGGACGTGTAGCTGGACAGCGATTATGCCCACTGTTCATAAAACAGGACGTGGAGGGGTGGGTCGTTGGAGTGAAGATAGTCTGCGGCAAGTCAGCCGAGTCTTTATTACAGGTCACGGTTATGTCAGCCAATCAAGTCGGAACCAAAACTTGAAGGATGCGACCTGGGGCTAGTAGGTCCACCAAAACCATCCCACTTTTATAGTCGGCGCGGGACCTGCGGGCAGGTGACGGATGTTGCTAGACCGCATGTTCGATGTTAACGTCCCTATTTAATTTTCGGCTCAGCAACAGCTCAGGGAGTCACCACCCTTAACCCGTTCAACATAGACTATCACGCCAATCGGCTTGACTTTGAGCAGTGTAGATAAGCCATGCTACTCATTTGACTTGCAAGTTGATAACAACCATTGGAGCCACGGAGCAATAGAGCACGAGACTATGTATGTGGCACAAATTTTTCTCTCATGAACTTAACTTGAAGGTCCAGGAATGGGAATTTCATCTCCACCCCGCCGCTTAAAGCACGCTCTACCCTACGTATAATTTGAGTAACATTCTTGCACGCTCCTCATCTGTGACCTCACTCAGTGGAGTCGGCTATTGCTCGTGGTAGTTCGGAGACATGGTCAATTGCACACCCAGCCTTGTCAATGATAGGAGAGTTCATGCATTGAACTCTCCCAATATCATTGACAACATTTTACACGCTCAAGATCCAAGTTTGAAGCTATTTTCAATCTTACACCTTTCGGTCTTTCGGACGTTGCAGGTCCATGTACAGGTACACCCCCGTCGCCAAGCTCACTCAGCAAGCAAGCTCGTGAGGCTCTACTCCCTGACTCAGGAACAATCTTACTCACTCCCTGACATTCACTTATCCGCACTAAGCTAAATTTTCCGCTTCATCGTGAGGCTGTCCAAGGATTTCCCGTAGTTTCCGAACTTTACATAAAACGCTCTGGCGTCTGTATGCGTGTTACTTTGGTGTGTTATCTCGACAATTACCGCGATTACTGGAATAGAGCTGCTTATGAATATGGGGTTCATTGTGTATTAAAATATGAGTCCTTGGGTTAGGAATCTGGATCTGTGTCGTTCACCCGCTCAGAGCGGAATTCAAGAAACAGGAGGTATCTGCAGAAACTAACATGAATTCTGATCCACCAATGACCTTCGTCCTCCAGGAGCGGTGTTCCTGCGAGTACAAAGAGCTTGACAAATACCACACTGCTGGGTGCATGCAGTTGTGATGATGTCGGTTAATAACTCCTCGATGAAGACCATCAAGGTATTCGATTCGATCATGGGTTCAGGGATGCTCGAGAATCAAAAATCAAGCGTATACAAAAGACTCGTTACGTCATTGGGCAATTCTAGACGCGATACTCAAAAAATCCGCGGCTTGGTACGTCCGATCCTCCGCTTTGAGCTCGGCAAATTGATTGGAATTACTAGACCGGGTCTTCTTGACTAACAAGTGAGTGGCACTCAATTATCGTCGTCTGCTGGAACGTTCCCTCTTGCAGGTTTCGCCGATTGTGTTATGAAGATATATGCTATTCCAACTGGCTATCCAGGCTGGTATTACGGAATGGGTCAAATCATTTCTTTTCCAGTGTTTCTGAATATCAACGTTGAAATGCCTTCATTTTATAAATTCATGGTCAAGCCAGTATTCTTGCACCAGATGGTGAATGTATCTTTTCGATCCCTCTGTCATTATCAATGGGTGACCTTTTAGTTCTTACTGTTTTCAAACTCCGTCACGATAGTTCAATATTGTTCTAATTCCAAGTTGCATGGACTGGTTCAAACAACATCGTCAGCGACATGCTCGCCGGCACCCTGAGGTTCTGCCATGTGCTCCTCCTGAATGGGCGCCCGCAACGGAACAATCATCCACATACGGTCTTCAGAACGAAGCCTCAGACGAAAGTTACCAAAAAGCCCTGGAATTCTGTGAGAGACATGCTGTTGAATGGTCAAGAATCCTAGCCTCTCAGACTATCGCGGACATCAACAGTAACGGGTGCTTAGAATGGCGGATTCAAACTCACGACTCTTCCCCTGTTGCCGTGGTCCATAATTCAGACGGGAAGGGCGGGCTCTCGCAGATACGTTCTAAAGTGGACTGCCCAGATACATGTCTCCTCAGCAACCTACCAATCATCGCTGGTCAATATCACTTTCCAAATGATGGTGGAGTGTACTTTGAGATTACTGTAAACAAAATGACAGACCCATCTAAAGGGGGCGTGATCGCAATTGGTACGCACAGTATTTTCGCTCCTTCTGCTTCACCTTATTTTTTGTCCATTAGGAACTGCTTGTAGACCGTACCCATTGTGGAGGTTCCCAGGCTGGAATCTATTGAGTGCAGGCTTTCATCTCGACGATTTCCACAAATTCTTCGAGGACTCAGAGGGCGGGCGTCCCTGCTTCCCGGCGCTGGGCTCTCCACCAATTATGTCCGTTGTTGGCCACACAATTGGTTGCGGATATTCTTTCTCCACAGGTACAATGTTCTTCACGATCGATGGTCAACGCCTGCCAGATGCGTTTACCGGTATATACTTGCAAAACCGCAGCGGAATTGATGTGTATGCTGCTGTGGGCGTGACTAGGGAGTGTGACGTCACCGTAAATTTTGGTGGTACGTCTTTCAAGTGGCTAGAAGGAAATGAGTGTAGATGGAGGATGGATAGACAGGTAAGGAAGCTTGGAGATGATGTTGAAGAGCAGGAAGAACTGCCGGCATACCATGCATGTTAGTACTACATTTTCTTGGACTGCCAGCCCAGTACTACATAGACAGACGGATGAAACGGACCGGTATTAAATCTTACTAGTCTGTAATGAAATCAACCTCTTGGCACAGCATATAAGTGGAAAGTGCTCGTTCTGACTCTCTTCCTTATCCTTATTATTAGCGAGCCTCTGCTCGTCCAGCAGTCTTTGCATCGAGTTTCGTACATTCAGTGCAGCTAATACGAGGCTTGCTTATACGCAATCTGTCAGGCTGCAGCGTCTTACTCGCGTAATCAATCAGTTCCCGAACTTCCGAATATATAAGCGGTCACACTGCAGTCAAAGATGGCATCTGTCACCTACCGTGCATCGGGTTTCTGGGCGGACAGGATGTCCTACTTGGAGGATACAGAACAGGGTACGGACGATGTCGAGGTGGATTTGGATGCTGAGTGTGATAAACGGACGCCGTTGGACAAAACTATTGATAGGATTGGGATGGGTGCGTCATGTTCTTGCATTTCTGACATGGTACTAACTTGAACATCGAGCAGGGAGTTATCAATGGACTCTGCTGTCGTTATGCGGATTCGGTGAGTACATGTTACAATTCCTCGCCATTCGACAATATTCTGTCAATCATAACTGACTACGATATGTTTCATCAGGATGGATGGCAGACAATGTGAGTAGCTCATAAAACCACCCCTTACTTCCCTCACATGTCGTTCAGATGTGGATTCAAGCTGTTGCAATCATTCTCCCTAGAGTACAACAGCATTTTTCAGGTAAATTCCCTTCATGCACACAGTGGGTGATCATATGACCCTCATCCAGTTCCTGACAACTACATCGGGACTCTTTCATCGTCCATGTTCGCCGGCATGATGTTCGGTGCTGTGGGCTGGGGAACCTGCTCCGATCTCTTGGGGCGCAGTGCCGCATTTAACGCAACACTCTTTTTCACTGCGTTATTCGGTATTCTCTCATCATTTGCATGGTCGTTTCAGTCATTATGTATCCTGCTATTCTTCCTCGGTAGCGCAGTTGGTGTACGTCAATCTCCCGTCTTGTTAAGCTCCTCTCCTTATTGGGTGTCTTCAATTTAGGGTTCAATGCCAACTGATGGCACCCTTCTTCTCGAGCATATGCCTAACGGGAAGCAATATCTCGTCACGGCCCTTTCCGTCTTTTTCTCTTTTGGTTCCGTTCTATCTGCAGGCGTGGCGTTAATAGTCATTCCTTCCCGCTCATGTCCCCCTAACGAGCCCTGCGATGTCGTTACTCAGAACACAGGCTGGCAATTCATGCTCGTATCCCTTGGTGTCATTGTATGTTCACTCCTAATATGATCCGTAATCATCTCTGACCTTGTCCATTACAGACACTTTCGATGTTCATCGCACGTATGGTCTTCTTTCGATTGCACGAGTCTCCGCGGTACCTCGTACACGCTGGTCGTCACCAAGAAGCTCTAGAAAGTCTCCAGCTCATTTCTAGGTTCAATGGCTCTGAGCTACCAATAGATCTAGAAGATGTCGATGATAGGCCTCCACCTATCTGTGAGGCAGACGCAGCTGCAGGGGAGCGTGTACCATTTCTCCCTAACTCCAGCTCCCAAGATCCTCACCAAAATAACGAGGCATTCGATGCAGGTGCGGATGGCAGCACTTCGAGCGATCAGAATGGGACAAAAGTCTACCAGTCGATGGCCGAAGCTACTCATGATGCATTAGATGGACATTTATTCGTAACCCCCGTTGGTGAGGTGCCTCCGCGCGGACAAAGTCTTGCGCGCGGGCATCACTCACGCTCTTCCTCTCGAGACTCAGAGTCCGATTCAAAAGACATTTCCTCTATCCAAAAAGCGCGCCCGCGGCCCCGCCAAGGAACTATACGCCCACGGACGTCATCTGTGGTTTCTCTTGAGATGAAACAGCGTGTTGGGAGTGTGTTACCTCGATGGGTGCGTCGGCCGCTGCTGGCATGGCTAGACCGTGTCGGCATGATCTTAGCCCCCGAGTGGTTCCGGACCACGGTACTCATGTGTGGCATATGGTTCTTCATGTCATTAGGTGGGTTTTCTATTTATCATGCGAAGCATCGGTATTTCATGCGGAGTATCTAGCGTACACGATGTTTAATGTCTACCTCCCCAAACTACTTGAAACTGGGTCGAGTGATGATAACTCGACCAAGTCTCTAAAAGATAGCTTGTGGGATGTTTTGATATTTACTATGGGAGGATGTCCTGGTGCCATTGTATGTCTTCCACATTGTTTGTTTGCATAATATGTTGATATTGACGGTCGGCTGCAGCTCGGAGCCTATATGGTTGAAAGTTCTCTTGGCAGGCGGGGCTCGCTGGCTGCGACCACGTTTGTCACGGCGTTCTTTTGTATTGTATTCGCGCTCGTCAGAAGCGCGTTTTTGGTACGTGTGAGTTCGGTGGGGATTAGCCTCAGTGCAACGGTGGGTGGCTCTTGAAATACGTCTGTTCCTTGCTCTTACGGAGCCGATACAGACTATGTATGCTGTACTATATGGGTATGTCCTAGTAGTTTCCTGATTATGAGCACATGGTACTAATGCTTTCTAGCTGGACACCAGAAATATTCGGAACTAAGGTCCGGGGAACAGCATGCGGCATTGCATCTGCGCTATCACGAATGTACGTATCGTTGTCTCGTTATTACCAAAATACAACCTGATATATATGCATCGATCTCAGAGGCGGGATGATCGCCCCTCTGCTCGGCGGTGCACTTCTCGTCTTGAATCGCGGGTTCCCAGTATGGACAAGCGTTGTCGTGTATGTCATCACTGGCGTCTTCGTGCTGCTCTTGCATGAGTCTACCGGGAATATCAATGGGAGTGCAGAGCGGTCATTTGTGCATTGACGAAGGTCTTGTACTGACAGAACAGCACATGTACTGCCGCTTCTGATCGATGATCGTTGTGCTGTGATATATTGTACGATGATCTCTACTCATGACGTATTTGCATATTGTTAAAATAGATTATCTGTTTTTGTTCCAGTGGAGGAGATGCCTTGACATGCGTTTGGTGTGAGGTTGTGTCAAGACCACTCCATGCGTCAGATTTCCGGAGTTGTTAGTATGGGCGTCTAGTAGCATTTGACGCTGGGCAACAAATCGTGCACGACATTCATGTAATGTACTATACTGCAATAGATGCACTGCACAGCAACATACCTTCATCAGGTCTTTCCATTCTCGTATGGGCCTTATCTGACTTTTGCTAGGCATGCAGAGCAAAATCGCTGCCTATGCATAGCAAGATAGACGGCCCAAGATTAAGACTCCGGAAGACCAGTGCCTGGGTTACATCAAGGTCCTGTCAGGACATTTCAAGGTCATCAGGACGACACCCGTCATCCACTTGTGGGTAATATCCACCTGGAAACGAAACAAGTTGATGACACCTGGATCGGACCGGGCATATCGCCTTGAACATAACTGGTACTTATTAGCATCTGGTGACCACGCCTTGTGGCATCTTTCACCAGCACACGGAAGTCATTTGATTTCGGCACTCGGATTTTGTGTAGCATGTTGTGCTCTTGGTGGATGGAATTCTTATATCGAGAATAAGGCGACGTTATGATGTTGGGGGATGTGCTCACTGTAGCCGGGGGCGATCACCTTGCAGGACAACTGAAAAACGAGGTGCTTGTCGATTATTGTATCCCAAAGTCCATGTGCTCTCATTTCGGGCTGGTCTTTCTTTCACGGGGAAAACAAAAGGTGTTTGTGTTGGAATGCTCTACTCGGAAAGCTCTTCATCATCTGGTGCCACAACATTTTTAATTGCATTCGGCCATCTTCCTACAAGAAGGGAAGTAAAGGAGCTTAGAGCGAAAATGAAGACTTCCGAATTTTTTGATGCTCTCGGACAAACGACATGCGTGTTCTTTGCAATCTTATCAAGTTTGTGGGATATAACCACATACATCTTGAGAGCGATGCTGTTGGCTTGGACGACGGAACACGCCACGGTCCGCATGTACTCTTTGCCTCTTCTGGTTCCAACAAAAGAAGAAGACCCCGGGTCCAGGTAGACCAAGCTTGTTTGTTCATTGTATCGATTCCACAATGTAGCTTTGTAGTGTCCAATTCTCCCAGCAAGAAGACTACTATGGTCCATTGGCAGGTCACAGTGGGCTCTGAATTACATACCATTACGGACGACGGTATGTTCGTCACTCAAGCCAGCACTCAGAGTCCAGACCTCACTTGCAAACTTGAATCTTCGACGTCAGTTACCCGAAAGCACGTGGTTTCGTGCTGAATAAATTGAACAAGAAACAAGGTAAACCACATGACAAATTAAAATTGTCCCACAAGTTTGAGCTTGAGACCGTACAGGATATAAAACACCCTTGTTGTGTTGTTAGGTGAGCAGAGTAATCATCTTTGGCAACTCCGTTAGTGATCGATCACTGCACACTATACTCCAATGTGGCTTTCCATCCCTCCGTGTTAGTGCACTCTTTGGCACAAAGGACGTTTGCGTCGTTCATCTGCTATTTGCCTGGTCTGCACCAATGGTTAATCATCTTGAGCTGTCTCCTCACGCACAAAGGGTGATGTCATGGGAATTTCGTTGAGAATTCTGTGTCGGGATGCTCGCGAAGACTAAGGGAGATCCGAATGTTTCGTCTGGATCAAGTGATTCCTTCCAACACACGCGGTATACCAAAGTGACGATCACCAGAAGGTTGCAGATGGCGAGACTGAGGGCGGCCTAACCTATGTCAGATGTTGCAGAGGAATGCAAGTAAGTGCACACATACCTTGACATGCGCAAGGATGAGTGTCGTTTCTGAGGTGGAATAGAAGAGCATTATGGAATGGGGGATTGTAATGGCGGTGATAAGAAGCGATGCACCGAATGTGGAGAAGATCAATATTTTGCTGTTGCGTGAGAGCCTTGCATTTTTCCAGAACTGCAGTGGCGCAGCAATGAGGGAACCATCCGCGATGATGTCTGCTACAGGAATCCCAGAACTTGAGGACCATAACAGAATAGAAAGCAGAAAGAGGCACTGACTGGTCATTTGCAAGAGCGCTGCTATTTCGGTCGCATGGCACGCAAAGACGCATGTGACATTCTTCTGTATCAGTATCGCGGCCCACATGCACACAAACGACACCGTGATGAGATAGGTGATCCATTCCTGGTACTTGAGACCCGAGTGGTTGGTGATTCGGATGACGGAGAAAATCATACTCATGCGCGCAGCCCTGGACTAGTGAGTTACATATATAACTGAACGAGCTACGATGCGTACCATACAACAGATGTGAAAGCCACAGAGAAGATCCAGGCTGGCACTGACATCAAAATAAGGTAAATCTTGGAGCACAAAGTAAATGCTCACAACTCGTCAAGGTATACTTCCAGAGGCATAGCAAACAGATAACTGGGGGATACAGTGATTTGTTACGGAATCACGCAGCATGCAATGAAATTTCTACCGTCTAAGATCAGTGCAAATGCCGCCCATGCGTCTTCCCACCACAAGTGACGAGTCCATCCCCTGTAAACAAGCCTAAAGATGGTACATAGCATGGCGGTCACATGAAATACCGACCCCACGACTTTCCAACGGATGATAAACAAAAATATATAACATACTGGCTACATAGCTTCCACTTACCTGTTAGTCGGGAAAAGCAAGATATTGTCATTATCAGATGACAGGGAAGGATAATTTTTGCATGTAAATGTGGAAGATCAGCTAAATACGTGACGCAGGAGGTCCCGTTGTGTGTGTGTCCTATACTATCTGAATATCAAGTGTGATACTCTTGGCAGTGATAAAAGCATGCAGGGCTACACATACTAGCCGACTGACAGCTTAAGCCCACAAATGTATTTTGTCTGTTGGGACGTCATGAGTCATTACGTGATTACGAAGTGCGTCCCCTCGCACGCCAGAAAATGCACAGCAGAACGCACTCACAAATGGCCTTGAGGCATGAATGTATACATAATTGAAATGAATTGCGAGCCACTGTGGATCGTCGCAGACGAAGATGGGCATTGGGATCAACAAAGTCGAGGGATACCTGAGGCTCGGCAATACAGGTTGAACCTACCCTGGCTACTGGCATAAGCATATATGACCATGCCCGAATGTTGAGCGCTCGAGCGTTGAACCCTGTTTGATGGCGGGTTTATATATAGACTCCTGTTGCGGACAGGATCAAGTGACAAGAGTGGTTGTCAGGTAACTGAGGCACTTGTCACCATTTTACTAAATACTTTCTGTTACATAGTAAGCAGGGCCTTTTGTTGGAAAGGTAAACGGCCATTGCAACGCCGTAAGTTTGGTCACAGATCAGTCTAGAACAAGAGCCGTTTGTTGTGTTGCACGAGGTAATAATTACATACGTCTTCTTCCGCTTGCCACTCTAGAACGAGATGTGGAGTCATCGATGATATCACCGGCTTTCGGGCGTAGCTGGTCAGTTAGATTGTTGATCGCCTCGAAAAACCTTTTTCTTGTCATATTTGCGTCCGTGAAAACGTGCTTCAGAAATTATACAGACACAGGCAAAGAATCGAAATGAGACATTACAACACACCCGAGTAGCGTCGTAGAAGTACGATGCTCCCTCCGGATGTACGACACCTTTCCCAATCGTCGACGGGCGTCTATCTTTTTGGCAGGGATTGGCTTGGTCTCGGTATCACTCCTACTATACCATGACCAATCGAACAGTTGAGATCAAAGGAAACACGACAGAACAAAAAGCATACCCAAAGTACCCTTTCTTTGTATCTCTGGCAAAGCTGCGGAGCCAACGGCTCGAAATTATTGGGATCCCATTCCATTGGCAACGTAGATGGTTACCGGGAATCGATGGAAGTGCAGGAACACTGAGAAGGATGCTGATTGACCTGAACTTGAAGTTGGTCTGCCTGAAGAAGGAAGCTCTGGCTGAGAGCATAAGGACTGGATGGACGGTGCTCGCAGCTATGAAATTAGCTGTCTCTGGTTCTGCATTGATGTTCTTTGGCGAAATCCTCTGAGAGTATGCAGAGAAACGGCTCAGAAGCGTTTGCAAGCCAGACTGCGCAGCCCGGATACCAAAATTGCGCAAGTAGAAGGCGTAAAATGAACTGGATGTATGGAGCAGTTGTGTTAAACAGGAAGCCTAGCCAAGTTAGTAAGTCGCCCGTAGGTACAGAACCATGGAAATGAGGCCTATGGACTGGAATGTAGCTAAGGCGCATTTGGCTGTTATGTGATTGGATTCGGTACGAATTCGGCGTTCGCCTCAAAGTCAAATCATTAAGCGTAGTGCATGATGCTAACGTGTTGAATAGAGATTGAGAAACTACCCATTTTCATTTTAGATAATCAATAGCCCCTTTGTCTCATAATCCCGATGAGATATGATATCCGGTCGCGATTTATTTATAAACAAGGCCTTCCCCGAGTTAAGTGTCGGACCTAGGTATTATCTGCTATTCACGCAGTTGGATCACAAGTAACTTCAAGGCTGATATATCCACCTTGCTAACCCATTCACTGTATCGAGGATGTGCGTCCACAACGGTGATACAATTGCCATTTAAGAGTACGTACAACTTCCAAATCTGTATGCTGCTTTGCGTCTGCCAAGCAGTCCTCCGTCTACTTTGGCAATTCCACATTAGTTGGTGGTGGCATCAGTAAACGCGGTTGTGGCAAAACCGACGCGGGCGGCGGCGGCATCATACGCAACGTAGAAGCGCTGCATGAATAAGTAGCCAAGAGAAAAGTCAGGTCGGCCACCTCGACCACTATACGTGCCACGGTCGGCAACGATGAGATATATGAAACCCTCCATACCATTAATCTGGGTGTTGAGAGAACGAGGCCAGATTTGGGCATTAGGGGTAAAACTGTAGACTTTCTGTGCAAAATGGTGAACAAGGGGTGTGAGGGTTGACAGAATTGACGTACCTCGCCAATATAAAAGTCCAAGTTCAGTAGGGTACCGTATTTATCTTCGGGCATAGTGAGAAGTGTAGTCGCACGATCGTATACAGTGCCGGTTGCCAACCAGTACTTCTGATAGGCATCTATCGAACGCTAATTAGACCATTATCACTCGCTGCACTCCAGTAGATGCACACCAGTGGCAATCGTGATAAGGGTGCTGCCACAATCGACGATACCAGTGGTGGATTCTAAGATCACCCTGTTGCCATACGTGATTCTCGAATTGACACCCCAAAACATCTGTGAACGCCCGGTGTTGACGGTAGGACTGAAACAAAACAATTACTATCAGTTTGGATAGATCTACTAGAAGGGGTAGCTTACGCGTATTCAATGTTACCGTTGTACTTGGTAGGGTCAGTTCCACCAAAAGTGATTTGTCCAGTGATTTCTGACGGCGGACTGGTGTAGGGCTCGAAAAAGATACCAAGAACGTTTTCAGAAATGGTGCCTTGGCCAACCAGGTTGTCAGTTACAGTCGGGATCGAGTCTGTCGGAAAATCTTGCAGGGTATCGACTGTCAAGGCTACAGGCCCGATGCCAATGATACCATCATAATTCCCGAGGCCTCCTGTCTCGTCAGCAACACTGATCGACTGCCGGATGACGGTGAGCCCGGGACCGACAGTGACGTAGTCGAGCCATTCAGTTCCTATAGACAATCGTAGGTATTTTCAATTTATGATATCATTGTATGTCACACCAGAGAAGGAGCCAGAAGTGTATTCCGTTGCTACATGTCGGCCAGTGCAGAAGCTGACGCTGGTTTGCACGTACTTCGTGGCACGAACCCATGTGTTCCCGCTACCGCTGTCGAGAAGCAAGTTGTCTTCAACGATGCATTAGCAGCCGCATGTTTTCCCAGTATCGAACTTACAAGTTATGGGGGGGTCACCAATGCCAACTGCTAGGGAGTGGCCGTAGTTCTTATAATCGTATGTCAAAGGAACATCAACCAAAATTTGTCTGCGCATGCTGGAATCCCTAAGGGCCTTCACACGAGCTATATCGTGCTCCAAGAGGTTATTAGTACCATTGAAGAAGTGCCATAGCCTACTGATAAGGGGGACGGTGATAGGGGAATTGCCAGCTTTAACGGGCAATCCAGCGATTGAAAAAACTAGGAGAAGTGTTAACAATGCAGCGGGGAACATAGCGTAGCACTAGCGGAAAGTAATATCGTACTCAGTGGCTTATTATATATGTGCGATGGCAATGTTGGGCACTTTAGTACTAGCCATGTACTATGACACATCCCCCTTGAAAAAGTGATGACAGGATACTTGTGAATCGAATCACCACGAGTGAGGATCCGGCTTCCTGATAAACCGTGGCAAGAGATGGTTTGCTTTTGATACTACTGAGGTGGCAGGAATTTACAATTGGCCTGTTTACCCATTGTTCAAACGGTCATTGGCTTGCCTCACATTCATTTCTGTATGTGACGCGATGACCTAGTAGGGACAGAACTAATAACTCATTAGTCTAGAACAAGAGCCGTTTGTTGTCATCAGGAAATCGCCGGGACTTGGGTATGTCTAGTCACATATGATAAGTCACCATAATACAGACACCTCAGGGTCAACCTTGTTAATCATTGACCTGGCAATGTTACATAGTTATTCAATGGTTACTTTCTATAATCTGGCTCTAATATGTATGACAATTGGTATGGCTCTGCTATCACAAACCTTTTGGGCGCAATCATGGCCTGAGGTTGTCATGTCACAACTTTAATTGCCTTCACTTGCACTTTTCTCACATATTGGCAATGGTATTGGAGGACTTGGCCATGGAGTGCTACATAGTTATCAAGTGAAGGTGTTATATCACTTGGCTGTAATATTTATTACCCTTGGTGTGGTCCTGCTATCACAGGCCCCTTGGGCGCAATCATGGCCTGAGGTTGTCATGTCACAACTTTGGTTGCCTTCACTTGCACTTTTCTCACATATTGGCAATGTCATTGGAAAACTTGATACCATCATATTACTTGGTTATGCAATGATTTTTGCGTTGTAATATTGAAGATACTGGGTATTGTCTTGTTGTATCATGTCCCTAAGGGCATCTAGGTAATGACTAGGGCACTTCTGCATAAGATCTGTGGTTGACTGAAGCAAGCAGTATGGATGATTCGACGAGAATATCGCAGGGTTGGGGTTCATGAGCTGGAAAAGTTTTTAGCCCAAATGTGTGCTACTGAGATTCGAGTACAAACACTTGCGAACCTTTGTGAGGAGGTCTGGTTGGCACTGAGCGTTCAGTGCAGCACCACATAGTTTGTTTGTTTGGCTTCACACGCTGTGTCCTCAGTGTCCATATCCTCATAGACCTGCCTATCTGGAGTCATCCGCTGATCAGTCGACAGCACCAAGGTTATCGTAGTTAAGGTCACAAGCAGGTCGAACAAATGGCTGTCGTGGCTGCAGGCATAAATAGGATGGCGGTGTAAAGATACAATCTAGCCTGGGCTGTAGATGAACCATGGCCTAAACTAGTATGCGAGTCTTGCGCTCTGTCTAGTCTGCTTCACTTGCAAAACAAGAGCATTTGATCCTAAAGGGGGATGCCTGTTAGTATGGTCAAGTTCAAGTCAAACCAATGTGTGAATGTAGCGTCGTAGTCAGCGGTAAGTTGCTGTGGTCAGCAGTGCTACCGTGGTTGAGATCAAGTCAGTAACAGTTGTGTCGAGCGAGCAATGATGAGCGGTGATATGAGCGGTAGTGGTAAGGTTGCGAGCAGTGCAGAGAAACAGTAAAGAAGGCCGCAGTACTTTCAGCAGTAAAGCCGCGGTGCATGAGAAGTTCAGTCAAAATAGCAGTCAAAAGTCCAGCAGTAATGGAGAACGAGCGTGAATGATTGATGAGCGATAAGGAACTTTAAAGACTGAGTCTACTACTGGGTAGATCCAGAGCTAGACAATAATCCTGACCTATAGTACATGCAATGGGGTAAAATCAGGTACTGTATCGTGTGGGGTACGCAGTGCTTATATCCTAAATTGTATGTATTCAGAATACTCTAGGCAAGATCAGTAGCGTATGTATTCAGCATACTCTAGGCGAGATCAGTAGTGCTCGAGTGCAGTAACCACCGTATGTAAACATAGCGTGAGGCACTGCAGCATGAGGCAACATGTAATAAGACTTGCCGTGGAATCAGTGATAATGAACATAAAACAAATGATGCCCCAAATGGAGCTATGCGGACACGGCAAGGACATGGGAGGACATTGGTATGTGGAATGAGATGCGGCAGTCGGTATGGTGTGCGGTAAGCGTGGGATGCTGCCGGAAGTGCTAAAGGGGTCAGACGGCCATGGACAAGTGGTAACTCCTATAGACATGAGATGAGTGTCAAAAGATAGGGTTTTAAGCCCAGCGCCAATATGTTTGTTACAGCAGAAACATCTTCAGCAGGAATGTTGTCTTTTGGTCAAATCCTTAGTGGGAACGTCTCCTGGTGATCAGATGCGAGGAGTCGTAGGACAACATCCCCAACACCCCCAACTGTTTCAGGACCATCAGGTGCAACCATCTTCTCGAGATTCTAGTAGGAATGTCTCATTAAGCAACTTGTTGATATTGCCGAATAATGTTTTAGCCTCATACACAGGCAAAATTGCAGTGATGTTCTTGGTGCGGGAGAATTGTTGAAGCGGGTCTGCATATTCATTCTTCAGTATTTGAAGTCTCTTGATGTATGATCACTCAATATTGACGAGTTTGTTAACCACATCAGTTAGAGTTGTTGAATCTGTAAGTACTAAGCATGCATTTATGCTGCAAACCGTCCTAAGACATGAAGGAGACCATATTTGAGTGTGAGCAAGCAAAGCATCTCGCCTTTGTAGACAAAGGTTAGCATGTACCACTCACAGGCTGGTGGTGTTCTGAGAATGATGTGTCTGTTGTGGAAGGCAGAGTGTGGCTATCATTCTGACTCAACCAGGGGTCTCCTAGAGATAAAACCAGATCTTGGACATCTACGCCAATCAGATTGTACTCTTCAGGAGTCGACAGTACCGCTCACCTTTGGGCAACCTTCTGCCACTATCACAACCCTCAACCATGACCCACAAATAGAAGACCCATCTAGTCAGAGATGGAGTGGAAGGTTTATGAGGTGTCTCATCCCCACGTTTTAATGAAATCTGCTTATGAGGAGAGCTGTTTAAATCCATAGATTAAAGATATTCATGAAGAGATGATAAAAAGACACAAGGCCCAAGTAAACACAATGCAGCGCATCCACAGGTGACTGACTAGGTTTGATCACGTGCACATGTCATGAGGCTCTAAAGGGTCAAAAAAAACCTGCATTCCTACGTGTACAGTATGTGACATGCGACAATGAAAAGAATGCAATAAAGGGGATTGTATGAACGGATGCTGGTAAAAAAAATAAGGTATACGACAATGAATAATGGTACACTAATGAAGTCAGCTCAATTATGGTATATAGCCCGAGGGTGGGCAGAATGTGGAAACTGACTTAAGCACATCAAATCAAGTTGTGATGTCAGATGATCCATGGATGTCAAAGAAGGGTGAAAGCTTGGAATTGGATTACTGAGAGACTTGGTTGATGCATCTGAGGGAGTGGGACATCGGGTGCACTTTGCACCCTTCTCAGAAGCGTCCCTTTCGACCACCACTTAAGTAGGCTTGGTGCAGTTGATACACTACCTGAATCAGATGGTGAATATGATAGGGAAGCATTGGCAATGTAGAGCGCGAGAAGAGGATTTGGACATTCTCGACCATAGAATGGCTTTGCCTGGATGTGAAGGCTTCCTTCTGGACTGTAAGCTCTGGTCGAGGAGCCACACCTGACAGCACCCATGTGGGTGCAGATGGTGACTCAGGGACAATAAGGCTAGCGGCGAGTGATCCTGGAGTAGAAACGGACACAGAAGAACACTGTGACATATGGTAAGGTGACTCTGGGGCACCACTTCGTCGTCCAGAGATGCAATCGTTGAAATGGCAACGAGCTTGAGTTTCATTGGTTGGTGGCATTTGACCAGCTTGACTGGTGAGATGGTAGGTACAGCAGGGATGTCACCAACATCTATGTAACTCTTTTGCCTGGGGACAAGCACTCTCTCCCACTTGGTCAGACAATTCTTTGCAGCCATACTCATAGCATCAGCCATAGTCAATCCTGAGCTTGACCTCAAGAACGACCACGACACCTTTGATGCTTCAAATAGCCCTTCTTCATGGGTATGCGCATAGCAGCGAGCTGAGAGACAGCTCTCCAAGAACATGTCAAGGAGTCCACAATTGACCTGTTCACGTGTGGGGGCAGTGGCGCGTACAAGACCTATTGTATCCGACTCTGACAGCATGGTAAGATAAGTTCTATTGGATGTGGTGGACAAGCGACAGCTAGGACCGAGCTGATGACCAGAGTCAGATTTCTGAGATGGGTCGGTTTTGTAGGATGCCCGACCCGACCTTGGTGGATCAGAATGGGCAGAGAGTGAGTGGTTCTCATCTGTGCTAGATGCTGCTTCATCATCCAGCTCGGAATAGACTGGATAGTGGGCAAAGGGCTAATCACTTCGTGTGGCATATGTTCTAGCAGTGACAACACAAAATCCCCTTTAGAATCACCTCTAAAACTGCATATCAGTTCACTCGTCCATGCAGCAGGAAGTTCGCGGGCATGATAAATAGCAGCCTTCCAGACATCCTTCTCACAGTGACAACATGCTGCGAACTCGAAAATGTGACCTCACCCAGAAAGGCAAAACCAGTAATAGGGCTAGCAAAGGTGGTACTAAACATTGTGTGTTCATACATTGAAACCTACATACCTTTGTCATTCGTCGAGTCGACTAGATCAAACTCCGCCAAGGAAAACCAGTGTTTTGGCTCGTACGTCCTCACTTCATGAACTTTGGCAAGAATGATGTGACCCCAGGGTACAAGAAAGCCCCGAGATACTTGGCTTTGACTGTGCCATTACTACTGGTATTGAGACTGGGGTAGTGAATCACATCCAATAATCCGGCAAGATGGCAAGGGCCTAGGGACGACAAGAAACTGAAAGAAAGACTGTGCGATGCAGATCTAGTGTAAGATGCCATTAGTAGGGCTAGTCCCTGCAATATCCATGAGGCAATGAGGGAAGACTTGATTGCTAAATCTTGCTGGCATCATGCTTCATCCACGGAGCTGGCTACGGCCCGCATGACATTCAGCACACTTTGCACTGAATTTACCTCCACATTGTGCGATCCACTTTCTGCATTGGCTGCAGAGCTTGACTCGCTGCTGCCGCTTGCACTTCATGGATGATCAAGGACTTGATCGAGGAGTAAGGGATAACGGCAGATCCATTGAACAGGTTTGATGAGGTAATCCATGAATGCGGGCTTTGACTTCATGCTAGTTTGCTCCCAGTCTAAGTGCCCACTTCCAGACATACTGGCTACAGATGCCTTGAGGTTGGCATTAGAGCTGATGCGGGAAATACTCTGCTGACAATTAGGCATGTTCAATGATGAAAGCAAATGTCGTCACCTTCTTGCAATCAACTCGTTTTCACTGAGAGTACTGTCTGCGCCATTGTCATCTTCAGCTTCTTTGTCAGTGATAGAGTGAAGCGAGCCATTGATGTGCATTTCAGCAGCTATGGTGGCACATGGTTGCTTAAACGTCTCCCATTCGGCCAGGAACTCCTGTTGGACTTTTCAGACAAGGTCGAATGCTTCAGGATATTTGGAGCAGAACGACTGGTACAAGTGAAATTTATGTGTCTAAAGGAGACTCAGTACTGTGGGACATGAAGCATCACATACCACCTACCTGTTCAATAAATTTGGTGGAGTTATCAAGCCAAGGTCAGCAGGGGAGAATATGCGCTGCATTGGAGACTTTCCTTTGTTACAACAACCAGCGCTGGTGGGCCACTGACCACAGGGGGACATTTTCGCAGGGAGAGAATGGCATGGGGGCTAACAGGTGGGAAATAGATTGTGTGTGGGTAGCAATGTTTGATGAAGGTGGGTTGAAGGCAGGAGAGGCGAAATGGGACAAGTTGTAGAAGAAATCGAATATACCGACGTGACTAGCATAGTCACGCCAATTTCGGCAATTCCCGAACACTGCTGAGTATCTTCACCTTTGCACTCGACTCTAAATTTTTCTCATACATAATATATACCCGCATCCGGTAAGTGTATACTATCATAGCCCCTGATCGGATATCTAACAAGCACAGCAGATGGGTTCAAAAGTGTTCAGTGCAGGCAGTTCGATGGGCACAATGCCCAAGAAAATCATTGTAAGTACCTACAGATAAATGCTAACTAAGCTAACAAAGTGGAATAGACTCAAGCAGAATATTTTTGGTCGAAGGTACTAGTATGTGATCTACAGTCCACAGCTATTATCTAAGCATTGTGATACTAAGTCTCACACTCCTGCTGCGGCTTCCACCACTAACGCTGCTACCAACACCGCTACCAACACCACTTTTTGCTGCCACTACTAATGCTGCTGCTGCTGCCGCTACCAACACCACTGCCGCTGCCACCAGAGTTGGCGCCAGTGTCGGTCATAGATGGCAAATCAGACTATTTTGAGCAGAGCGGCTCAAGGCATCATAGGCGTTGTGAGAACTATCTGGGCAGCCACATGGTCAGCAGCCACAAATCTGGTAGCAACATGTAGAAGGGTCAGTTAGATTCATTTTGAACTTTTGTCTGAAATACTACTGAAGCTTGATATCTAGGGATGAGTGTTTATATGACTGATATACCTTGTTCTCAAGTTTTGCTTTACTCATCTCACCTTGAAACATCCTATTCCTCCATTACTGTACAATCACATATTACAGTGAACTATCTCCGTATTATACGAGTGAACGGACGTGCATAATATCCCGTATGATACGGGCCAGCGGACCATGGGCCCATGGTAGAAATATCCTCGTTGATGACAGATGGGCCGGGAGGAATATTATTCCCGATGACAGCGGGTGGGCCCATGCAAGGAATATGTAGAGTAGATGAGTGGGCCGATGTACATGAATATCCGGTAGACGGATGGGCCGAGGTAGTTGGATATCATGTAGATGGGTGTATCAAGGTAGATGTGTATCAAATAGACAGGTATGTGAAGGGTACTTGTTATCACATACACGGGTGGGCCCAGACACATATTAAATTAGACGGGTATTAGACGGGTGAGCCGAGAGTGTTATATAAATATTTATTAGACGGGTGGGCCGAGGGTGTTGTACAGTATATTATATTAGACGGGTGGGCTGAGGGTGGTATAAAATATAGACGGGTGGGCCCATGTGTATGATAATGGTAGACATGACGGAGCTGAGGGAGTTGCATATCATCTGAATCAGAGGAGGTAATAAATCACAGTTACTGAGTTCCCGGAGCAGCAGGTGCTGTCTTGACATGGCCTTTTGTGACGCTTAGGTTGTCTTGTAGAATGTGGAAACTGGGGTGCGAGGCTTGTGTTGCCCTACAAGACACCCAGCTCCGACCCCCGAAAATCAGATGAAGCATACCAAGTTCCGAGTTCCGAGACCCGGGTCTCGACACATAATTCAGTCAATAAGAGACACCCAGTTCCGACCCCCAAAATTTGAGTGAAGCATACCAAGTTCCAGGAGCAGCAAGTGATGTCTTGAAATGGCCTTTATGGCGCTTAGGTTATCTTGTAGAATGTGGAAAGCGGGGTGCGAGGCTTGTGTTGCCCTACAAGACACCCAGTTCTGACCCCCGAAAATCAGATGAAGCATACCAAGTTCCGAGTTCCGAGACCCGGGTCTCGACACATAATTCAGTCAATACGAGACACCCAGTTCCGACCCCCGAAATTTGAGTGAAGCATACCAAGTTCCGGAGTTCCGAACCCGGGTCTGGACAAATGAATATCAGATATCCAGCACACTTCCAATCATCTGGTATTTCATTGAGCAATGGATGATAATACAGCTTTGAAAGCCAACATCATCCAAGGTTCCCTTATCTGATCCTCGCTATCTCCACCCCCTTTAACACCAAAGTCTGGACATCCAGCATTCAGCGTCTGATTTCCCAATATCAACTTGCAACATGAACACTTCTTCCATGTCCACTTGTGACATAAAAATCTGGCGCACTTGGGCCCTGGCCATCACTCATGAAGCAGGGGCATATACCGAACAAAAATTCAATGCAGAGAAGACTGGAGGAGAACCAATTATACCTTCTCCGAACCTGGACACTGATCTGGTGATGGCGTGCGATCGCTTGGCTGATGTACTCATAAAGGCATATAAAAATCCCAGTGGGTCTTCCTGCAGATGTTGAAAATGTGTTTGATCATTCAAATTCCTTCATGACAGTTAAGATACAGATTGATATTGCAAGATATAGCAAATTGATATCCCCAAAGAACACTGGGCATAATGAGGAGAAAGAGGAGAAGTTGCTTGAGAGGTGTCCTCCTGGCCATGAGGGCACAAAGGTGGTGGACAAACCTGCCACAATTATCGATGTTTCCGGTACCATCATCGCATGGTACCTTCCGGACGCCCTGACCGAGACCACCCAGGTGCGTAATGTGTAGATTGTTACTCAATGGATATTGAATATCAAATGGTACCTACAGAAGGAAATCAGGGCGGCCACCGATTTGCTGGGTCCAAGCCTCGAAAAAAGTGTAAAGGCTGATGGCAATTGGCGATATAATCAAGAATGGTTCAAACAGGGCTCAGAAAATGTTGGGTCAACTCCCGGATGCATCAATTTATCTCCGGCATGGTTTCAACAGGGCCACGAGGTAGGATGTGATGAGATGGTGATTTCTGGAGTCAAACTCACCAATCCCATAGAATCTGTCAGATCCGGAGGTATCCGCATCATTGAAGGGACCCTCCTCCGAGAATATCCTGAAAGCTATTGCAAGGCCGGCAGCCATCGCATCGGCGGCACTCAGGGTCATGCATCCTCAGCAGTATTTTGCAGGGTTACGAGCCTTGTCACACCTCGGAGATAAGGCAGTGAGCAAGGAACTGCCACAGATGCCAGAGACCCTGCAGTACTGGGCATCCGTGTTTAACAGCCTCTCCATCATTTCCAATCGGGAAACCCCCAATCATCGAGACCATTTATTGATTCCTGAATGCTTCGATATTCTCACCACCGTGGGGAACTATTCTAATGCTCGGATGAGTATGCCAAGCCTTCAGCTGGAATTCAGGTATGATTCCGGCTGTATGATTGCATTTTCGGGAAGAATTGTGAGACATGGTGTTGATGGAGGGGAAGGGGATCGGATTGCTTGGGCATGGTATATGAGGGATTCTGTGCACATTTATGCCGGGGTTCCCTCATGTGGATGGGCTATGGTCGAAGGCCACATACTAAGCACGGTGTGAAAGATCAAAGAAGTTGACAGAGTTGTGACCCATGTTAGTAGCAACACACGAATACCATGTACCAATTAGAGCATCAACAGTTCTGGAACTCAAGTCGGAAGTCGAGTTCCATGAATTGAGTCCCTAACTCTGTGTATCTCGGGACTCGGGACTCGATCCTCGAAATTAGGGACTCAATGATCGATAGTCCGAATTCAGGCTTCACGCTCGGGACTCAGGAAAGTGTGAGGCAACAGACTTTGATCCACACATTGTGACTGCCGAACACCGAACACCGGCAGCCGGCACTCGGGACTCAGGACTGACACCAATGTGAAAAATATGAATTCACATATAGTGAGTGCCAAATCCCAAACTCAGGCAGCCGGAGCTCGGGACTCGGGACTCAGAACAATGTGAAAGATGTGAATTCACATATCATAAATGACGAACTCCAAATCCCGGCAGCCGGGACTCGGGACTCGGGACTCAGAATAATGTGCAAGTCATTGATCCACACATGTTGAGGGCCGAACTCCGAGCCCGGCAGCCAGCGGTCGGAACTTGGGACTCAGAAGAACGAGAAAGATATTGATTCCTACATGTAAAGTGCCGAATGCCGAATGCCGAACCCTGTGAAAGATACTGATTCCCACATATCAAGTGGCGAACCCGGAACCCTGGCAGCCGGAACTCGGGACTCGGGACACACAACATTGTGAATGATATTGATGCACACATGTTAAGTGCCGAACGCCGACTGCCGAGCCCCGGCACCCAGAACTCGGCACTCGGCACTCACAACAATCCACACATGTTGAGTGCCGAACCCCGAACTCCAGCAGCCGGAACTCGGGACTCACAACATTGTGAAAGATAGTGATTCCCATATGTAAAGTGCCTAACCCCGAACCCCGGCAGCCGGAACTCGGGACTCGGGACACACAACATTGTGAATGATATTGATGCACACATGTTAAGTGCCGAACGCCGACTGCCGAGCCCCGGCACCCGGAACTCGGCACTCGGCACTCACAACAATCCACACATGTTGAGTGCCGAACCCCGAACTCCGGCAGCCGGAACTCGGGACACACAACATTGTGAATGATATTGATGCACACATGTTAAGTCCCGAACGCCGACTGCCGAGGTCCGGCACCCGGAACTCGGCACTCGGCACTCAGAATAATCCACACATGTTGAGTGCCGAACCCCGAACTCCGGCAGCCGGAACTCGGGACTCACAACATTGTGAATGATATTGATGCACACATGTTAAGTGCCGAACGCCGACTGCCGAGCCCCGGCACCCGGAACTCGGCACTCGGCACTCAGAATAATCCACACATGTTGAGTGCCGAACCCCGAACTCCGGCAGCCGGAACTCGGGACTCACAACATTGTGAAAGATAGTGATTCCCATATGTAAAGTGCCTAACCCCGAACCCCGGCAGCCGGAACTCGGGACTCGGGACACACAACATTGTGAATGATATTGATGCACACATGTTAAGTCCCGAACGCCGACTGCCGAGCCCCGGGACCCGGAACTCGGCACTCGGCACTCAGAATAATCCACACATGTTGGGTGCCGAACCCCGAACTCCGGCAGCCGGGACTCGGGACTCGGGACTCACAACATTGTGAATGATATGGATGCACACATGTGAAGTGCCGAACGCCGACTGCCGAGGCCCGGACCCGGAACTCGGGACTCGGACTCAGAATAATGTGAAAGTTATTGATCCACATATGTTGACTGCCGAACCCCGCACTGTCGCACAGATATCTATTTCGTCTCGACCCTTGATTGCTGAACCCCAAACCATGAAAACCGGTAGTCCACAATTGTGGGGTTCGGGGTTCGGTACCTAAGATTCGTGACTCGCCACTCAGAAATATGTGAGGCAATCTTGCCATTTGGAAGTCGAGTCCCATGAATTAAGTCCCAAACTCTAAGTACCATTGCACTCAGGCATTCGCCACTCAGCATTTGGGATTTAGGACTCTACATCCGGATCTTGACATCCAGTCCTCAAAATCCGGAACAAAATATTCGGGAGTCAAGACAATCATTTGGACGGAATAAAATATTTTACATCATGTATGAAATGAAGACCATTCTAATCTAAACACAGTGAAGAGGACTCCACTCCCCTGCCTCTCTTCAATCTCTGTAGCATGTCAGTGTACATCTTCACCTCTGCCATCTTCTCATGGATACCCTCATCTTGCTCCTCCATCAATGCTACCAGGCGTGCTCGAATCATCTTAAGTCCCATCACTGATGGGCCTGATGAGTCATTTACCTCCTCAGGAAGAACCAAGCCATCATCCTCAACTCCATTTACCATCCAATGCTGGTAGTGAACGACACAGGACCTCATGATCTGACCCCATTGCCATGGTTCATTCGGAATTTCGGTGTGTCCCATCCACCATGGAGTATCATAGCTGGGAATAATCCGGGATGGATGTCCCGGAGCTGCGACATCATCAAACTGACACAGGTGGGATGAAAAGATGTGGTCTGGAACAGTGTTCCAGGTGAGCATGGGATACAATGTCAGGACATGAGCGACGGGGCTTGGAACAACAGAAACGATGTTCCTTGCAGCTGAGTACTGCAGGAGTGGCGTAACAAATGTCTGTTGGAAATCTCAGCATTGCCCAAAAAAGTCAGCCGGTCATCCGGTCATCAGTCACTTACATTGATTTCCCATTGCACCCGCTTTAAAGTACATGATCCGGGCAGAAGAGGGAGGGTTGTTAGCAGCCTCCATCTGATATTGAGAGATACATGCGCGGATGCGCGATGCAGCCATATTCAAAGTACAAGAAATATCTTGAAGGTTCAGCTTCATGGGTTGCCAGTGATGTCCAGTATTTGGAGTGCCAGATGTGGATGCAGGAGTTTCAGGCATGGCTAATGCAAGAGTGTGACGCTGGGAATGACACTGACAGATGGTAAAGAGCTGATGATATGAGTCACTGATGGATGGATTAGAAATTCAAACTCCGACATGGGCTGACCCGGACAATTCCCGGGACTCAATGTTTGGGTGTCAAATATGCGTTTCATCAGCAAAACAAATTCATTCATGTGCACCATCGATCAACGAGGGCTGCAGGTCTTGAAATGCTGCCTGTGCATCCTGAGCTAGTAAGGAATACATTTGAGACTGCCTTCCGGCATAGCATGCATGACCCGGAAGTTGTTTCAACAATGATTCCTGCATCCGGGCACCCCATGTGGTTGCCTTCCACAAGAAAAAGTTGCACGTCCAATCCATCTCTGATTGCACCAATGATATTTCTTCCATCCATCGATCCCGTAGTGCCTTTGCCCGAAGCCAATGAACTCGGTAAACTTGGGATGGGTCCTGTCAGCTCACCACGGAATATATCAAGCATGCCCGAACTCACATTCCTCATTCCAGGAATTTTCTGGACCCTCCATGTCGACTTCCACTGACCAGAACCAAGCGAGGGACTCATTTCGCTGACCTCGGGCGTTTGGATCGCCGATGGCAGTGCTGATTTTGAGCTGCTCGCGAAGCAGGGGTTTGTATTTCTGAAGCTGGTCTGGCCCCGGCTCAAGTTGTATCATTTGCTTCCTGGTTTTTGTATATATACTGGCATGTAGGGATACTGCCTGCTGCACTGATGTCACCTGGGACCACGCTCGAGTTTTTAGGGCTTGAGATTTGGCTTGCCTAACTGTTGTTCGGAACAGGATAGCCTTGTTGCACAAGTGAATGCGGAGATTGTGCAGGGCATCATTGGCCTGCCCTTCACGAAGGGACATCTCCAACGGAATCAGATCCTCTGCCATACAGCGTCTGCAATGTTCAACCCCGAGGTTTGATGGCAATGGAATTATGGTGAGCTCAGGGGAGTTTGTCCATGCATCAGATGTCTCGGTGAAATCCGCCGGGTCATCATCGATATCGTCAAGAATATCTATGTTCAAGTCGTCAGGATCGTCATCTGCATCAAATCCCTCTCCCAGATGCGTAAGAGCAGACCGAGTGAATTCATCTATCTGGCCTTGAATACGATCGCGTTGCCGGGCGATATCTAATCTCTGTGTCTCCGTCGATCGTCTTCCAATTCTGCGGACCTCGATGAGCAATGCAATTTGAGCCTCTTCAATTGCCAACCCAATGGATATCCATGTTGCCACAGATCTGCGAGAGGGTGCTGCATGACGGGCATTACCCGCTTCTAGTAGTCTAAGCTCGATCTCCTTTTTGCTTGGTGCTAAGTGAAAAATGAATGCGGAGCTCCACGGAGACAAAGAATGTTAACTTACCCTTCTTGATATTGATTTCATATAAATCCATCGCCGCAGGATCCCTGATTCTCTTGGACTGAGCGACCATCTCGCTGGCTAACCATTGTGTCTTTAAATTGCCGGGTGCAGCTTCATCAAGTCTGTCGAAAGCCTTGCCACTTTCGGCGATGCCATTCTTCGCCAGCTTGTATTTCCGGCAAAGAGTCCTTTTCATGCGGATCATCTTGCAGAAATTGGAATCGTTCATCTGATAATCAAGACATTCCTTTCGGTGCGGGGATGACATTCCCCGAGCGGCAGGGGAAATCAGGTTGAGACGCGCCCATAGGGTCTCCATGATCTCTCCATCAATCCGGCCAATGCCTTCAATAAAATTTGAAGCATATCGGACATAGCAACTGTCCTGATGTCCATGCACATGCCACAACCCGATTCCAGGAATGATGGTCAGTTCCGGTACCATGTCAAGGTATCGGCTTCGATCCACCCGAACACGAAAGTGCTTGTTGTATTGACAATTGATGTCATAGAAGGTGACAGCCCTGGTAATGCCTTCCATGTTGTGCTGGGCAGCCTCACAAAGGGCGTAGTCCATGTTCATTTGTCTGCAAATGATGCATGGTCAACTAGTGAATGTCGATTGGCATGTTTGGCTTGCCTTTCCCCTTTCTGAAAATCAACCATCGAGTGAGGGACAAAGCACCCATGCCGGGCGCAGGCAACTCCCCCGATTCCTGTGGACTCAAGCTTGTGCCGCGCCGCATTTGCTTGATTGACCGCCCGGTGATTGTTGCAGCTCGATTTTTCCACCGTGTCAGCAGCCTCCGCAAGATGCATGTTATACCTGTCCTTTCCGACCATGAATCCAAGCCCATCTGAAAGCCAAACTTCATCGAGGGGATTAATGGGATGCAGGTGTTCAGCTTTGAAATTTCCGTCCATCACAAATGACCGGGTGTATTTCCAGCTTGGAGTTCTTATCATCGCCGAGTTCACTTCGGTATTGAACATGACTCACTCATCAAGTGATTCATCCCCTGACAAAGATACATTAATCCCAGGCTGAGGACATGCCGGGCAAAATAATGCAAGATCTCCTGCGTTCGGGATGTCAGAACGATGGCCATAGCCATGCCATTTCATGGTCTTCAACTGCCTCCACTGTCGAGCGACTCTCATGAGCTCTCTGTATCGATCCTTGCCACGGCCTGTGTCAACATCATGTCCTTTAGATGAAGCACAAATAGCATTACCGGAACAAGGTGTGGAAACATGCTCGAGGTCATTCGCCGGAGCTTACTGTAATAGTTCATTGCGGAGGTGCCGCATTCAAGGTTGTCCAATAGAAAATCATCCAGCACTCCGAAGGTAAACACGGTCTTCGGCCTGTTAAACGATGCAGGGAAAAATCCATGCCGAAACATTTGAATGTCCGGACTCATGGCATTTGGACAATCGCAGCAGCGAACCTCGAGGCGGTGAACTCCGGACTTGTCAACGATGACCATGGTGTTTTCCTTCGGCTGGAACTCAGGTCCCGACACAGACGGAAGATCTTCGGGCTCAAGCTGATCTTCAGGTTCATCTCCTTCGAACAAATCCCACCTATCTGTGAGCACCGGACATTGCTTGCCATCATGCCCGAGGTGTATGGTGAGTCCGACATGAGCGAGACAACTCCGCTCGAAGAATTGACCATTCCATTGACTGATCCAGTGGAAAGGATTGCAACGATGTTGACTCCTGCAACAGCCCGTGCAATAGAGAGGCTCGCCAAGACAATCTTGACATTTGTAGACCCCATCCTGGTGGCAGATGATGCATCTCCTGTCTTCTGGTGGAGCTTCTCGATCCAGGAGGTGATGCAGATATGATTCCTGCCTTGGCAGCCATTGCCTGAGGTAGTCATTTTGACTCTGCATTTTTTATATTGAGCTATAGTTTGAATGACACTCCAACATTTAACATGAACTTGCCATGGTTTTTGGGAGTTGCAATGGCTCAAATGAGCCTTGGTCTTGCTCGTATGTATTGTCAGGAAAGTCATCCCAAGGAGGTGGTGCCTGAACAGGCTGAAGTGTTGGTGATTCTGGGGGAGAGTGAGGCATGGACCTGTAGGCTCGTCGTCTTGTGCTTGCAAGTGGGACCTTGACCCAAATCTTTCTACCCTTGCTGCCCCTTGCTTCTACCCTGTGGGATTTTTGCAATGGGGTGCATCTACCTATCTTCATCTTATTTTATAATGCTAATGTTGCAAGCAAAGCATCTGCTCAGGTGGAATGAATTTTTATTACATTGTGGTGTCATACAGTCCTGCCGACTCATTACAAATTTATGTCCATTTATGGCTTCGGGACCAATATAGCTCAATTAAGCTACTGTTAGGCTTTTGTCAAAGATCAACTTCTGTCAATTCGTTCATTCTTCCACCTTGCTTATCCTCAGCCCATTCTGCAATTTGATTCACCATGGCAAGGACGGGTCATTCCACTCACTTGACTTCCGGCAGAAATAGGGCACGTCAACCACAGACACAGAAGCTCACGGAAAACGAAATTTCGGAGTTGAAGAACTACCTTCCTGAGTGGACCGCGGCCAAAAGGGGTGAGAAGCGAGGGGTTTTCACTGCAATTGCCAGGGCAGCCAGGTTGTTTGCTCCTAAAGTCGACCAAGGACAATGGAAAAAGAGGAAGCAGGTGATGCGTCTTCGTTGTGTTGAAAAACTACAATTTTAACATCTTATTCTTCCATCAACTCTCAGATGTATAACACTTGGTTGTTCAACAACAAGAAAAGGAAGGAAAGGAAGGACATGATAAAGTATGGGAGGAAATGGACGCCTAGGATGGTGGTCTACCAGCAGAAGCGCGAAGAGGTGCTAAAGAGGATTGAGGACGAGTCCGGGGCAAAGCCGGGAGATCCCAGGATGTTCAAACATTATCAGGGGGCTGTGAAGAGAGTCATGGCTGAATTGGACGACGACGAGTTGGAGAAGGCAAAAGAAACAGCGGAAGAATGGTCAAACAGCTTTCCTCCTCCGGAGATACAAGCAGAAGTTGCTCGTAAGAAGGGACCGGCATATATGGAGCACTTTTCGAAAGAGATGTGGAGGCAATGCGGGATGAGAGTTTTTGTGTTGTCAGCTTGGAAGAATGAACAGGGAGAGGTTCTGTTCGGGATGTAAGTCAATTGTGTCCGTCATCGCCGATCTTGGATCTCAATATATGTGTGCAGGCATGATGATAATGAGGCATTAGGAGATGGGGACAGCTTCATGAAGACTAAGGACTGGGAGGACATTGAGCCAGTATGGCAGGAGTACGCCCAGGAACAGTTCGGTGAGTGTTTGAACTTTGGATGCAAGAATGAATTCGTTGATCATCACAATGATAGGTGCCGGGGCACAGGACGGAGGACGACAGGTCAAGGGAGGTCGCAAAAGAGTCAGAAAACCAGCTTTGGAACTCGACAAAGATGGAAATGGGATGCCGTTGCTTCCAGACATCACGGAAACAAAACTTGAGGAGAAGAAAGCCATAGTCAGGGCGTTTCTTACATCGCACTACAGTGAGTCTTTCGTGGCAACATCTGAGCTGTTGCTGAATGCGTGGACACAGGAATATGTTCCGGGAATGACAAGGCTGTCGTGCCATGGAGTGCCCTCGTACAAAGTCAGGATGACTTTGTGGCAAGAAAGTATCTTCCGGCGGATATTGACCTGAAGGAGCCTTCGAAGTTGCAAAACTGGGACACAACGGCCTTGCTCAATTTCTGGTATGCTCAGCAGGAAACAGGAAAAGATTCAACATTTCTGTTCAAAGCATGGAAGAACAAGGATGGGGACATGGTACCATCTGTGGTATCCGGCAAGTCGCCATCGCGTCTGACTCGTCAAGTGAGAATGCAGAAGAGTGGAACTCTCCGAAGGCCCCGGATCCATCAACCGAAGCCGAGAGTGATACCGACAGTGAAACTCATGACAAGGAGGATGACATTGATGATGACTCGGCTGATGGTCGATCCCCACTGAAGAAACCCAGACAAATAGCACACCCATCTTCAGCACCCAAGGAGACAGAAGTTCCATGTTCAATGCCGGAGCCTCGCCCGGCCAGGCCGGCCAAGGCAGGTGCACTTTTGACATCACGGATGGGCGACCTCCTGGCCGGGATCACTGAGGAAGTGGAAGAGAGGAACGCATCGCCGGAACCAAGGAGTATACAAGGCAAGAAAGCTGTCATTGAACCATCCGCAAGGACCACCCGGAGTAAGTCTCAAAAGCCGGTAGAGAGTACACTTCGAGTAACCAGGGCAAGGGGAAGGAAATAATGTACATATACCAAACTGCCCCCATGTTTACCACATTTTCATCATTTGTCACACTTCTTAAAACACAGTGTCCCACTTCCAAAATGTTGAATCCTAAGCACCGAGTTCCGGACGTATCCTGATCACCGAGTTCCGGACGACTCCCGATCACCGAGGTCCGGCACCCAAGTATCAATCATTGGTAGTTGGTATTAGAGATTAGGGTTTGTGCATCATCTAAAATACATTGGAACTGTCATTGATATACATGAAAAATTCAGTGGTTCACATGATTTAAGTATGTGAATGAAAATCCAAATATCACGAAACCCGATCACCGAGTTCCGGATGAATCCCAATCACCGAGCTCCGGACCCCGGGAATCAATAATTGGCTGTTGGAATGGGACAATTGGGTGTGTGCATCATCTAAAATCAATTGGAAATGTCATTGTTATACATGAAAAATTCAGTGGTGAACATGATGTAAGTATGTGAATGAATATCAAATATTTACATATGGGGTTGATCATCACACTTTTCAATGAGGGTATCTAATACAAGCAGCAATTCAGAGCTCATCTGTTTGGCCCTTTGCAACCTCCGGAGGTCCATATCAGCTCTTCTGAGTTTGTCGGATGTGTCAGCCCAAGCCACTCGGAATGGTCGGTCGCCTCGAGGAGTTGATGTACGGTAGGCTCCGGAAGATGGCCATGACGCTGTTGGTAATGGTCCAGGCGATCCAGAATTGATTCAACTTCAAGAAAATTAGCAGAATGATACATGATGAACAATTAAATACTCACATTCTGTTTGATCATATGACCCTAGGGGCATGAACTCCCTAAGCATGGCACGCAGGTCTTCATTGCTGAGTTCCGGTATGGGGGACTGACATTTAGGAGGTGTTGCATGTGCTTGGGACATCACATCAACAATAAAAATGAGATTGTATGGGTGAACTCACCTGGAATTGCTATTCCTGGATAGCCGGAGCATCAGTCTCAACATCAGCACATTCCGGTGCTTCATCACAATCAATAAGATCATCATCAGGCCCTAGGTACAAGTCCGGATCGTTGAACAAAGGCAGTTCCTCAGGCTGAGCCGGGCATAAATGATCTGGATGGATTGAATGAACATCCACAGTTGGACTATCTAAAGTGAAGTGAGAAACCTACCAGAAACTGCATCCAAGACATCCGGAACACCTGATGACCCAGAATCATAGTCGATCTCATCATCCGGCCAAGGTATACATCTTCACTTGGATCTAATAAATGTTCCAGTCAAATTGTAAGATATACTCAAAGCAACACATACCTGATGAAATCCGGGACTCAGTCTCATCATCCGGCCCAAGGTATACATCATCCAGTGCATCTGGTCCATCTCCGGTCAATTGAGAGCTGTACTGAAAGCACAACATACCTAGTGAAATCCGGGACTCGGTTTGAATCATCCACATCCATTGAGTTGTATTCAGTGACCGGAGGTTCATAAAATCTGACTGCTGGTTGAGATCTCATGATGTCTGATCAACTGATCAAACTGATTGATAACTGATAACTTCGAAGTTCAACACATGGCTGGCAACGGCCGAAAGTTGAAC